>CADWAE010000362.1:9080000-9362500 GCA_902982915.1 Phalloptychus januarius
CTACTAAAATGAGACATGGTTTCTGATGTGGAAAATGTTCTACAGTTGACTGATGACTTTTTACAGATTAAGCTGCTTTAAAAATTAAGATCAGAAATTGTGGCATGTGAAATTTTAAAGTTGACATGTTTCAAAATAACAAAAGGCGAAACATGTTTCGTGTTGAGATGTTGCTTTGCTGCATTTTAATAAAAATGTCAGCTGTTATTGAATTGAAAATTGTACTTAGTAATATAAGGAGAGAAGATAAAATTATAAAGATTTCAACTCACATTCTAATTAGTTCAATAAATCTGGTAAGTATTTGGAATATCTTGTCTTATATTTGTTTAAGTTATATTATGTTTTAGTGTATAAAACATTTTAAGCTTTGATATCAATTAGCTGACCAAATTTACAAAAACATTTGGTAAATGCTGCTTAATTTCTTTTTAAAACTGCTAGATTTAGATATTTTAAAAAAAACTGACTTTCTCACTGTGCTTGTGATAAATACCAATGGAACAGAGAAGACCACTGAAGACATCCATGAAGAAGAAATGTCTTCTAGTTTGCCTAAATGTGATATTATGGAAAACAGGGTTCCATCTACTGTGCACATGACATTTGGAAACTCTGCTGTCAAGAACAAGTTAGCTTTGATTCCATCTGCTACTTGTGGAAAGCCAGTGTGCCTCTGCTGCTACATGCTGTTGCCTTAAGTGCCCCAGACAGTACAAAAGTGAGTGTGACATCTCTACTGCATGAGCCACCATCTGCTGAAAGGACCCCGAGGCCAACACATGAAGAGTCAGCAGAAGTTTGGGTAAAGCACGAAAGTCAGACCTCTTCATGGTCTGGAATGCTATATCACACAAGAACTACATGACATGGTGACATTCTCAATTGTTTAACTCATTTCTTTGCCTAAAAATTCTGATAAAATGGTTATATTTCACAGAAAAACAATGAATTGTTGGGAATACTGCTGCAATCTGGCAACACAATCGTATTAAAAATCAAAACAAATGCGTGTTATGTTAAAAACATATGTTTAATATAGGCGTGCACTGACTGCAGTTGTCTGGTCGATCGCCAATTACCAATCTTTAAAAAAAAAAGCTTGACCTTCCGATCCTGATTTTGGCCGATACCATTTTTGTTTTGTCTGAAATGTCGCTGAATATAAAAGTTGCTGAATTGGTAACAGTGGGGTGACTATTGTTAACTGCAAACATGTGAGATTCTCTCACAGGAGTAGAAGAGGACAGTGGTTGATTTTTAGATCAGCCATTGGCCCAATATCTGTCCTTCCACCCGTTTTGCCAGCTATAAATCAAAACAATCCCTCCATTCTTCTGTCTGCCTTTCTACTCAACTATCCATTCATCTTTGCACCATTATCCAACCATCTATATGTCCATCTGTCCATCCATCCATCAAATTATCCATTATTATGACCATACATATATTCATCTAACTATTTCTCATCCATCTGCCCATTATATGACTGTGCATTCATCAATCCGACTACCCAACCAACGTACTATTGATCCATTCACCCATCCATCCATATTAACAATATCCATTCTTCTATCAATTCATCCAATCAGACAACTTATCAATCCATTATCCATCCATCTAGTTTTTTTTTAACCTTTGCTCCGTCTTTCTAATTACCTCCCATTCTCTCCTTTCACTCTCTCATTGTATTAATCTTGACATTTTGTTTTACCGTTTGTAGGTTTCGTATTAAAACCTACAAAAATAGACTTATTAATATAAAGTTTTGACTTGGAAATTACATAGAAATCTTGTACCTCACATACTTATAGTAAATTGTCAGTGTTGCGAGACACAGACGTCACTTAGACAAGAAATACTGGGTCTTTATGATGCACTGGTTACCAAAAATAAAACAAATTGACAAACAATATGAAAATCAAATTTGTTGCATTGCTTAGATTATAGAAATGACTCAATTGCAGAGATGGACTGGAGATGTTTAACAAAAGCAGCAAACTTACAGCAAAGTGTGATGGACATAGAGACATGGAGTGTTGTGGACTTAATAACAGGAGGTCCCAGCAAAGGATAATGAAAACCAGTTAGCTTAAATCCAGAGTGTGATTGTAGAAAAGAGCCAGGCAGTTGATTATTAACAGGGTGCAGCTGGGAGGGAAGGCAACAGGTAGCATGAGGGAAGATGAAAAATTAACTCCAGGGTGCAAACTGAGTCCCTTAGACAACAAAATAAGAGAAAAAACAATGCAGATAAAAGGAAACAAAATTAAAGAATAGAAAGAAATAACACTTATAAAGGAACCTATATGGCAAGACCTTTCTAGCAATAATACATACAGGAACTGAATGGAATAATGGCACGACCTAATCATATGTAAGAAATATCAAGGTTAAAGACACAAATAAAGTCAAATCCAGGCACCCAAGGATTATAGCAAAACTGAAAAAAGCTCAAAGATCTTTCATTTACATTAGATCTTGAAATGTTTACATCTTGCTACAACTTTTATTGGAGAGTCAAAGCATAGTATTTGTGCCCATGATTATTATAATGTATTATAATGTATGTCATGCTGGCTGGCTGGCTGAATGGATGGATGGATGGATGGATGGATGGATGGATGGATGGATGGATGGATGGATGGATGGATGGATGGATGGATGGATGGATGGATGGATGGATGGATGGATGGATGGATGGATGGATGGATGGATGGATGGATGGATGGATGTCATGCTGGTCAAAAACATATTTTAAAACAAGTCAAACCTAATCCACTGGGTAATAACAAAAGGTGTGTTAAGCATTCAAAGCCACGTGGGTGTATTTAGAGTGTTTGTCTTTTAATGTGTTCAATTTGTAAATGACCACTTATTCAACTTGTTCCAATCATCCTCAAGGTGCTGCTCACTTGCAGCTCACACTGTAAATTCAGCTGAGATTTGTTTACCCATTCTTGTCCTTTTTATCTCTACTGATGTGTTCTTCAACTTATACATAATTAATGCTAAGAGCTCTCAGTGCAACATTTAATTTCAACTGACCCTGGCTTCTTGCCTTATTTACCCAGTGATTTCTCAGAATGCACTCAGAGCACACCTGCAGTACTTGCAGAATTGTTGGGTAGAGTTCTGCAGAAAGTAATCAGGAGTTCAGAGACTGACCTCTGCAATGCATGGCCTTTATGTAACTTAATTTAATTTGCTGTAAATTAAATACACCATTGAAGGTGGTGATTTGCATGAAAGTCCTGAAAAATTAATATCCGTTGTAATTATATGAATGGATTTTCAGCTTGATCCAATTTCTGATTATATTTGCAAACTTTTAACCTGGCATGGTAATTTGGGCGGCTAAGATAAAGAAATGGATTTACATTTAATAAAATTTAAGTAAGAATCTGAAGAGTAGGGCCAATGAAATTCAAAAAGATTTTTGTTACCAATCTAAACTTACATGGAGTAACTGTTTAACTAGATGAAATTGATGATTATACATGTCAGGATATAATTTAAATGTAGATCTGATCATCTTTTGTAAATAAACTCCAATTAACCTAACTTACAAATGGCTATAATGAAACAATGCTGCTTGAATTCAATATCAGAGTCTGCACTGCGACACTAAATAATAAGTGCTTGCATTGACGCCCGTCTCCTAAATAAGTGTTTGGCTCTTGCACTGCTTCACACAGAGCTTTCTTCTTTACACAGGTAACATCATTAGGACTGTGAAAATCAGGTAAGCCTCTCCACAGTTTCTCGCAGCTGAGCAGAATTTAGTGTTGCAGACAGCTTACAGTGTATCAGCCAGCAGTCAATATAGTTAATGTCACTTTTGTTTTCCAATATAAGGGCTCCTAGTTTCGTTGCTGAAGGCTTTTGTGTTCATGATTGGATTTTAGAGCATTTTCCCAGCACATAGTGTCAGTGACGGGAAAAAAAGGTATTTTTTCTATATTATATAACTCTTTTTGCTCTGCAAAACACAACATGTCTGTCCCTCAATAGACATGGGTTGGTTTCAGGTAAACAGATTTTAGGTTTTTTTTTTAAAGGCTTGAACCAGCGATCATTTTCCACTCTTCCGTTCCTCCAATTTAAAGTTCTAAACTAAGACATGAAAGAACATAACGGAGTAAGCGAAGCTTTCTCTGTCTTCTTTCCCTTCACACCCTTCTTCCCCCCGTGCAGGTTGTGCGCTGATAGTGTTTGACTATTTCCTTGATTATATGAATTTTTGGGTCCTTTAAAAACAATTCCTCTTTACAAAACAGATACTCTTGGTGTGGAAACTAAAGTAGCACTTCACATAATTTATTACGTGTAGCGTGTTTTTCATGGATTTTTAGAAGGTTTTACAGGCTACCTATTTGACTAGACAGCCTGGCTATCTACTAGCTATTATCAGCTTGTCATGTTAATATTACGCTAAACTATCCGATCACATAAAAATGTAATATTCCATTTTAACCCATTTTTTAAATGTGTGTATAAAACTCAAAATATCAATGAATAAATATTCCTTGACATTATGTTCACTGTAATAAATCAGGGAACAGATGTATCTCAATCGATTAGAATATCTAAAAAGGTAATTTTCCTCCTGTAAACATGATATAAAATGATTTGTTTCAGTGTTTATTTCTGTTTAGATATAAGATTAAAATTTACAGCTGATACAAGCTCTAAATTGTAATTGTAAATTACAAGGACTGCAGCACAAGCCAGTGCTTCATCAGCCAACAGTCACAGATGGATCCATGGCTACAAATGTTGCACAGCTTTTTTGAAGCCACTCCTGAACCAGAAGGATGATAAGAAGTGTCTGTCTTACCTGGGTCAAAGAAAAGATAAAAAACTGGACTTTTGTTAAAATTCCTATTTTCAAAAGGGAATAAAATTTGCATTTAATTTTAAAATCAAGGTCTCACAGTCTGGAGTAAGAGAGAACATCATGTTTTAATACATGTCCTCCATACATAATGTTATAATGTTATTCCTTCATCAAAAACATACCCAAAGTGTAGCTGTGACTTTTTCAGAAATGTTAGAGAAATCCCTGAATCTCTTGTAGCAGCCATTCAGAGGTTCAAATCACAAAGCACTGCATATTTCCACAAAACTCCTCTCTGGAAAAACAGTTTTAAGGTTGTGTGTGGATGTAAATCCATCTTGATATTTTATGGTGAATAGTCAGATTTTGGGGCTTGGCCACGCCCACATGCTTTGATGCAGCAAAAGCCTTTGATAACTTTTGATCTACAGTGCCTACTCTGCTGAGTGATTCAGAAGTTTGATGTTAAAACCTCAAGATTATTATTTTTTTTAAATACGAGGTGTTTATAAGAAACAAAATGGTGACTTAGATCCAAAATGGCCGACTTCATGTGGGGTTTAGATCAAGGAAGTTCTTCATAGATACTGAGAAGTTATAAATGTTCCAAATTTTATTATTTGGTGAGTTTATAGATATGTTTTTGCCCTCAAATTTACACTTTTGGTTGGAAAGGAATGATGAAAATCCATTGATTACATCAGGCCTTCGCAGCACTTTCGTTGCTTCAGCATATAACACCATGAAAAACTTAGATTGCGCAGAGCACAAAGTCGTTGACCAGTGACTCATCCCAGTGTTGTAATAACACTTTAAAAAAATGAAACTTTCAAGGGCTGAAGCCATGTTACGTGAGCTTTTTCCCCTCGTCCGTGCTTTCCCTGTGTGGCAGTTCCCTCTATAAACAACAAGCGGGCCCTCCTCCAGCATTGAAGTACACTGTGAACTCCGTGACTCAAACCTTTCTTTATTTCTTTGAGAATAAAAAACCCAAACTGTAACTGAAGCCTGGTGTTGAGGAGGAAAGAAAAACATGAGAATAATGCCATTTCTATCGCACAAATGACTGCACTGCTGCTTCAATCCAAAGGGACTATAAACAACTCAAGCAAGCACTACTACTTCAAACAATAAAATACCTTATTAAACCCCAACATGAGAGAACCTTTGGGAAGGAAGACTTTTGATGTGTACACAATCCCTCCAGTAGTGAATATATTTAGTCTCACACCAGGAAAAAAAAAAAAAAGAGCAAATCACTCTCCTGACTCCATTCTTCATTCTGAGGGATATCGGGAGCCAAATTCAATAACAACCTTAGATCACAGCCCAATCCATCTCTGAATCACCCCGTAGTCTTTGCATAGCTTCATCCCCTCGGCATAATTTAGAACTGTCAGGATATGAACTCATCTCCTCTATAGCAAATGAATGGGCTGGGTTCCAAGAACAGGGTATCGTCACAGCAAATACCTCAAACTTCTGTTCAACCACAAGATTCAACTAAATCTCAGATGGATATGAGCAAATGATATCCTTGGGTAGGATATATTCTGAAATTGAATACAATGTAGTGTGAAAAGACTAAAATAAAAAGACACTAACATAAAAATAAAGACAGGATGTCTGGAGCCACAAAACACTTCTCTTACTGCTACAAAAAAGCACTAATATTGTCTTGCATTAGTGACTGGAAGAAGCTGAAAGTCAATTGTTCTAAATGCATTTTTATCTGAGATTTTTTAAGGCTACACTAAGGCATTGTAGCACTGAACACTTATTTCATCCATTGTATCCAAAAATTGCACAAGTCTGTCTACATTTTGTGTTTTTTCTACTAAAAGTAAAAAAGAAAAGTCAGCTTACATTGATGCAGCTGTCTATGAAGATCAAACCTATTTTTCAATAATTGTGGTTTATCCATCTTGTGGAGGATGTCATCGACTGTCTGTGTTGGCTACGAGGTGATGTTACATCTAATTTCTATGAAATTCCAGCTTTTTGTCTGATTGTATTATCTTGAGATATGTTTATCTCAAGATGGGTGAAACAACTCGCTGAACTTTATTAAATGCTAGCCATAAAAGGAAACTCACATTTAACTGTGCTACTGCACTCTCAAGAACTTGCTTGAAGGAAAGTGGGATTACTTTTTTTGTTGTATAAATTGAAGAATAACTTAAAATGAAAGAAAAAGGATAATAGATGGCAAGAAAGACTCACCATTAAAAAAAAGATTCAAATAGTATGTTTAACTCAAACAAATCAGGAATTTTCCTTGTTCTCTATACCATCTGAAAAACACAGAAACAAGCACTTTTTATCTAAATGTTACCCGCAGAAGAACATCCACTTATCTCTGCTGTCCCTGAAATTGAATGAATGCTTCGGGCTAAGAAAATGAAAATCCAACTGGATTGATTCAGCCACCAGCACTTTCAATATAGTAACTGTATTTATGGTTTGATGAGCCAAGAACTCCTGAAGTCTGATCCTAAATGTATTACATTTCTAAAATGAATTACATGAAGTCAGTGAAGAAGAAGGAGGGTTAGTTTGGTTCACTGATGCATCTGGGATCTAAATCAAACCCTTAAGTTTTAAGAGTCGTCCCTGTGACTCAAACAAAGCTGAAAGGAACAGATCACTTCCTCAATTAGGATTATTTACCTTCATTAAACAGAGGCTTTGTAGTAATTCCACATTCCATTTGAATACCTTTAGTACTTTAGGACTAAAATTCTCAGAAAGTTTAGTGTAAATCGCTACGACCGAGGTTTATGGAATATGAATCAGAATCAAAATAATGATCTTCTGCTTGTTTATACCATAATGTTTTCCTTCAAAATGAAATATCTGACAGGAAAAATATACATTAAAGACAGAAACCCCAAATTTTTCAAAGCAGACAAATTTTAAATGTATTTTTCTGACACAAAAGCATCCCTTCTAGACATGCGTCTTCAAAATGAAATGTATGTGACACAAAAATGACAGAACGTGACACAGGAATGACTGTCAGGCACAACAGACACAAAAAATGGTGAATGTCTCACTTCTCCACTCAGAGTCACTGTTTTACCCATGATTGTTTACCCACAGTAATGAAATGTTACTACGTGTACTCACGACTCCTGTTGCAAATGTTCTGCTAAGACATTTGTAAAGAAAAAAATAAAATAAAAGAAATCAAGCAAATTCTGCAAAACTCCAGCTGAACAGGATCACCAAGAAATAATTTCATCTGTTTCATTTCAGCTATGCTTTAAACAAACAAGCACGAAAAGGTTCGGGAACGATCCAACAAATCATCATCAGGCTTTTGCAGCAACAGCTGCTTGACTTTTTAAACGGCTACTTGTCCAGGTTTCTAAAGCAGTTTGTACTGTGGTGTCAAAAATAGTTCAGTCCTTATAGAAGTTTTATTTTGTATTTATCATGAATAATTTGTTTTAATTTTTTGCATACACAACCTAATGTACAGGATTCTAGAGTTTTAATTTTGTCTAATTTCTGATTTTAAACCAAACTTTGTGTAATTTTTAATTAATTAATATAACAATGATTAATTATTACTATAATTATTATACATTATTACTAATAAATTATTGTAATAATAATTTAATTAATGAATTTTTGAATATATAATTGTATTGCTTTACACAATAAACCAAGCATTGTTTCCATGGTGACAAAACATCATGTACCAGTTCTCACCAAGTTAGTACAATTTATTATTACATATTTTAAGAAAAAAAAGAGTTCACTTAGTTGATGAGTTGTTACTTAAATTAGGAAGATCTGTGTGAGTAATAATGACCAAAGCATCACTAGCCAGAATGTCACTGTGTGTCAATCCATATAAGCATTAACTCAGAGAAAAAGGGACAGCAGTGGATGGGAAAATAAGTAGTGACACGATGACAGAAGTCTAGCTGTTGGAGGTACAGTGAATGGTAATAATATACGCTTATTTGTTGTGTCTGACAGTTGAAAGCATCAAGCTGAAATAGTGTTTATGCAGGTTGACATATTAAGCTAAACCTCATGTAAGCCACACGGTTTTTGAAGGAGAAAAGCCAGTGGCTTCCAGAAATAGGAAGAGAAGCAGTAAAGAACGAAGCAGTGAGTCACTCGACTGACAAAGACATCAGCAGCTCACCAATGAAGGGGAATGCATTTCTGCCGAAGAGCTGAGTATAACTAAAACTTAGTTATTTATATTGCAAAAATTGTTTCCATATATTCAGGACTGAGTTTTTATGAATTTCTTGGGTTTCCTTTTACAAACTATCAACGAATTCCCTGCAAGACAGTTCATTCAGAAAATCCTATAAAAAAAAGATGTTCAAAAATAAATACAAAAATGACTGCTTATATTTTTTTTAAACCAACAAAGAATGAATAAAATATTAAAATTGTTTGAAATTAAATTAATATACATTTTATATATTGAAAAAAGTATTTCCTGCTCTTTTGTGTCATTGCTATGCAGGAAAACAGTTTGTAGATTATGTTTCTTCTAACTGGGATCTAAGCCTTGAAAGTCAAAAAGTCCCTGTGCTTGAACATAACCTGAATCAAAACACGGAGAGTTGGTTTTAGCAGCACTCTTTGACATCTCCACTTTAGAGAAAATCCTATTTTCTTAAAGCAGCTTCTGTAAATGTTCTGTTTTATTGCAATATTGGTTAGCCACCCCATTTAGCCAACAGGATTGAGGGCTATTAATGACTTGATTTAGATGTGTAGTTTTACATCCATTCTAAACGGCACATAAAAATGTTGTTAGACTTCTAGATTTTTGGTTTTGTTTAATTAGACATGCCATCACCTGATTACTGATTGACATGTAAAATAAATAACTCACTTCAATAGATCCTATCTGACACCATTCAGCCATTCAGTAGGCTAACAGATGTTAAACTGGAACATTTTCTGCACCAATCTGAAGACATTTTAGAACGGGTGAAAATACAGCCATTCATATCTTTCCATTTGTAAAGGGTTAGAAGGCATCTCTAAGGCTTTGGGGGTCAATTGAACCATAGTGAGAACCATTATCCACAAATGGAGAAACAATGGAAAAGTAGTGAACCCTCCCAAAAGTGAACTGCCTGCCCAAATCACTTCAAAAGAACATCAGCGACTCATCCAGGAGGTCACAAAAAAAGTCCAGAACAAGAGTGAGGGTAATATAATGTCTCGCTGCGAAGGTCAATGTTTATAATTTAACAATAAGAAAGATACTGGTGGAAAATTGCGTCCATGGGAGAGATCTAAGGTGAATACCTACTCATGAAAAGGGACAAAAAGACCCATCTCAAAATTTCAGTGACAATGCTGAACTTCTTGAAAGTGCTGTGTCCTGTTAGATCTGGCGTGAACCCACTAGATTTAGGAGAAAAATTACCATTTAGCTAACCGTACAGCATTGTCATGGTAGTAAGATCATACCATTTAATTTCATTGTTAATGGAAAAATGGATTTTGGCTTACATCAGAAAATCTTGCCATCAGTTTATGATCTTAAGCTCAAGTTTACTTGTGGTTTGTGATGGGATGATTATCCAAAGAACACCAGAAGTCAACTCTGAATGACTAACAGAAAAAAACTAATTAAATGTGTTGCCTAGTCAAAGTCTGAACATAAATTTGTTTGAGATTTTGTGGCATAACCTTAAAATGTTAAAAATATCACTTAGATAAAGCTTTTTTTGAATAAAGAATGACCTGCCAGGTATCTCAAAAGCTTGATGGTAATTGTTACTGCAAAGTGTCCAGCCAGCTGCTAAGCGAAGGGGAATTTAACTTCTTCACATTTGGTTTAGGTTGGTTTTATTAGTTATTTTTTTCCTTACGTTTTTCACCTTGTATAATCATTTGAATTCTGTAATCTGTATTAACTGAGATCATCTTAGTCGGTGATCATCTGAAACATTTAAGAGTAACAAAAACAGACCGTACTTTCTACCAACACAGTCAGTGTGTTGACAATTGTCGCAGTTTCAAGTCTTTCCTCAACTCAAATGACCAAACATTAATGATGAGACTCGTACCAATCCTGCTAACCACTACTAAACCAGCAAGAGCTCTAATCAAAATGAAAACAGAATTAGGAGCTAATGAGCTTTATTCCTGCCAGGTGTTTGTGGATTAGGTGTTATTATTCTGATAATGTATCTGCCACATGTTACCATGAGGTATTGGAAGCTTTCAGCTCTGCTCTTATAAGAATAACATACAAAAGAAAGCATAATACGTGCCAAAATAAACAGCAGTCTGACAACATTAAAATAGTCTTCTAGTGCTTCATGTTTTATACTGCATCATTATTATTTGGCAAGAACAAAAGCCGGAATTCATTCATTCAATTAATGGCTTGGGGCAATTAAATAAGTAATACAAATGAACTGAACACAGTGGTTCAAACATAAAACAGATAGAAATCGTAATTAATGGGCTTTCTTTCACAGACGCCGGGTTGATCTTTTCCTTCTCTATCTGAGGATGTTTAAAAGAGGAAAAACAAGGTTCACATTATATTTGTGTTCTCCCTGCTGCCAGTCGCAGTTTTTCTTTTTTTTTTAAACAATGAGTCGCTGACAGTATCTTGGGCTGCAACCAACACGGTCTGCAAATGATAAAATACAGCACAAAGAGCAAAGGTACAGCGGCACCATTGTGAATCAAAAGCATTAGCCTGCCGACTTGCTCTTACAATACCCTAATTACCTTGTGTTATATGCACGCATTCATCTCCACCAAGCAATGAGCCGTTGCGCATTGCATTGCTATTCAAGTCACAAAACATTAGCTGAACGAGAAAAGTCTGAAGAAAGGGATGTTTGACCATGTTATTAAGAAAAAACCACACACTGCGCTGTGTTATGAGGCGCTCAAAGCAGCAAGCGGGTTTTGTAAACTACGCCCCGTGTGATCTATGTGCTGCATAATGAACAACACTGATATGGAAATAAGCGTACCACACTCATTTACTTTTTACATAGCTTTAAAAGGTTTGTGAGCATTCGTCTTACTTCCGAGATGGAAAGCTGTAGCAAGAAAGACTACACTAAGAGCTTTTCTAGTACATGTAGGTCATTTCCCCTCCCAGTGGAAATAGAGTCTGTTTTAGGATTATAAGGAGGGGGGTATGATTCATTACAACTGAATTTAATTACAGAGAGAGGTGGCCAATGCATCCCTGGTTTTAGGATATTAGGGTCCCTTCATCCACTGGATGGTAAATGTCTAGAAGAGGGAGGGTGGAGTGGGGATGAGTCAAGCATGTTTAAATGTGTAGCTGGAGAAGAATAGAAGCAGAGAGTTTCAACATGCATACCTGTGCACAAACATAAATAAAAGCTGGACTGCTCAGTGTAATCAGGTTAATGTGGCATAATGCATTTATGTACTGCATTGGTTTTTTTTTTCCAAAGGAAAAAGAAAGATGTTGGAAAAGGAAATCTCCAGTTTTGAAGACAAATATTTTACTGAACCCTTTTTTTAGTTTTTTAAAAAGCTGGTTTCAGGTAAGTCCTGCTTTTTTTTAATTTAATTGTTTTTGCAGGACTGCCTTGATGCTGAATGGTATTGATTTATTGAGGACATCAATATTATTTAGAGATTTTGGTGAATATTTACTTGAAAGCATCACACAACTGCTGCAAATCTGTCAGCTGTATAGTCAGGATGAAAATCTCCCATATTGCTAAAGCCGAAAAGTGTCTCTGGATTAAGAGACAACTGGCAACTGTGGAAACCATACAGAAACGAGAAGATTGTGGTCATCATCTTGTTGTGATCCTGAAGGGGAAAAAAAGCACAGTGCACAGTGTTGTGAAAACGTTTACCCCCAACAGATTTCTGCATTTGCCTTTGTCACACAGGTTATCAAATAGTTTAATATTAATACTGAACATATGGCAAATGCTTCATGTTATTTCAAATTCAGATTCCTATGTTCTATATTAATCCCCCAGCATTCTTGAGGGTTATGGACCACAACAGTATTTCCGTAACTGGAATCAGCAAAAATGTGAGAGTCCCTCTGAATATGCTTACAATTGCCTATTTCAATAGTTTTAATACAAAATGTGCTGTAATATTTCGCAGCACATTGTCAAAATATTTTGTCAAAATGTATAATGCACAGTTTGCACACACACAGTGCAAACTGTAATGGGATCTAAAATATCTAAAATATTATATATCTAAAATATATCTAAAATATTCCTTATTCTTTAACTCATAAGGATAAGATAATCAACCTAGCTTCTGCTATAATGATAACAAATTTTGAGATAGGTATTGGCAAGCTCAGGTTAGTCAGATAATTTGAGGAATATACTTTGAAGTCACAATATGTTTCAACTTCAATTCAATCTGTTAATTGTTAATGTTTTATAGAAAACAACTAATTGATTAATTGAAAGTTTTAACACTGAACTAAAAACTTGGAAAATTGTTGTCATTTTCATTCAATGACTGCATGCAGTCATGCTAACCTCAATCCCAGTAAACAGCAATGCTTGTTCAACAATATGGCAGCTATTAATTTGAGCAATTTCTTTTACAAAATTGTAATCACAAACTGTGTTGTCCAGGTTCCACCTGGGATACAATAATTCCTGGTTGGTTCTCTAATGTAGCATCTGTCATTGGTTCAAGAAATAGTGCACTGAACAAGGGAACCTGATTGACTTTACATTTGTTTAGCCCTTAATTTCTTCCTCTCTTAACCTGAAAAGGGGAAACTTAGTTTGTCAGTCATACGTTCCTGAAATTAGAATACATCTTGAAGTGGAAAGCAATCAAATTAAGAGGCAGCCTGGAAATCTTTGTCAAAATCAAATCTCTGGGAGTTTTGATAGACTTTAAACCCAGGGTCCCACCAGCAACAGCAGGTTATACAAAACAAATCAATTTCAAACCATACTTGGCATAATGAGCATCTACCTGAGGGATGCTGGAATGACATAGACATCATAAAGATGGAAAATTCAATATCTTAGCTTTTATATTCAAGGAGTAATATGTGACTGCCTTTGTTTCCAGTTCACCGCTGTATCAGGCACACTGACAATCTACAAATTTACTGAGATGGAAATGACATCAGTTAGAACTGATATTATTGTAAAATGTCTAGCTGTGAAAAATGTGCATCTTAAAATCTCATTGCATCTTGAGCAGAAGTAGCTTCAGTGCCCATTTAAAGATTATTTCTCTCCCTCTCAGATTATATCGTGTCCATTTACGGTCTTCCATCTGCACAAATATATTCAAGCATTTCACAAAAAGTAAACAGACTCCCAAACCATCTTTTTTTAAACTGATCATACCCATCTATGGGGCTCGGAAAAGGCAAAAGTTTATCAAACTTGCATGAACTGTCTATTGAAACTTGCTAACTTTATTCAAAGCAGAGAGAAATGCTTGATAATTCCATCAGACCAAATGCAATAGTCTCCAGGCCACTTGTTATCCACTTTGTTGAGGAAGAATACAGAGATTTGAAAACTTAACTTTTGTGTGTATTCATAATACATCTATAGTCTCTGCACAGGCAGAGGACCTCTTATGAATTATTCAAGATCTGACCTGTTGGGGATGCTGAAAAGTCGATACATCAGCACTTCAGGAAACTTCAGTAAAGGCATTTTCAGATAAAAGTATGCTCTTAAAAGAACATCTACACACTCCATAAAAGATCAAATACAGTGTCTTCTATGCAAAACTATTTCTACTGCCCTCAATATCATTTAATCCTATAAAGGATTACATTATAAACCATAAAAGAGTATTTGTTGTATATACCACACAATAAATTATGCATTTCTACTTTAAATATGTTGCTAGTAGATATGACTGCTACAGAAATAATAATCACAAGTGTAGAAGTAAAAGTTTTCACAAAAAACTAAAACACACTGTATCTGACTGAATTAATATTAATTAAGTGATCGGCATTAATTTGTGAAATGCTTCCCAAAGGTGGGATTTACAACAAACTGGTTCAAGTGCAAAAGCAAACTTAGTTTTCATCAATTTAAGGCAAAAGAAGCAAACAAATTTTAGAATTAGCATTTCAGTAGCATTGGAATAACACAAAAATAACCTTGTGTCTCTTGTTACCATGAACACTTGTCAGTGGCAGCAGCAGTTGAATATAGCATTAGCAAATTAACTTGTTATTTTGCTCTTCTTCATCATTATGTATGTGTCTTAATTAATATAAGACCAAACAGGAAGCTTGATTAATGTTGTTTTCTTGGAAAAAAGACAAAGAAAATGACTAGGAGATTATATATCGGTTTGGAAGAAAGAAAAACAAATTCACAATTTTTGCTAGTTTGGGAATTGCTATACTTCAACAGTAACAACTAAGAAAACCATGGAAGATAAATTCCACAACTAATTTAATGTCTTGTATATTTTCATTGTGGTTAATCCTCTTTGATTTGTCAAGGGAAGATGGTAACTTTCAGGAGAATCCTTTGGTTGCCCAGAAACAGACCTGAATGCAACCAACTAAAATAGTTCATTAGAGAGACTTAAAGGTGCTGGTTGGAGGATTCTGTTACTTGAGAGCTGGGACCCATTGTTTCCAGTCTCTATCCTGGATTTAGTTTTCCAATCAACTGATGGGTATCAGAATTGATCGATTCTACCATCTCAAAGAAACAAACGAGACAGAACAATATTTGTTCTTCTTTGCAATCAGAAAGGGTTTATTTGGTTTTAATTACAATCCAGATTTTGCCATCTTGATTTTGTCTGGCGGATTTGAAGAAGAACAGCTTCATTTTCCCTGCCAATCCAGTTTATGCACCTAATTTAAATGCCGGTTTAAGGAGCCAGAATTAGGAGTCGTTGAGTCGAGTCTGCAGCCTGTTTTGGTCTTAACTAGATCTCCGTCTGAACTGCAGATTGTGCCTTGACCACCCTATGGACTTCAAATTTCACATCTAAAAGTCACCAATGCAGTGTTGACTCCAGCCCCCCCCCGTAGTACATATGAGAGAGACTGAGTGTAAACAATGTTCCTCTCTCTTGCCCTGCTGATAACCACCCTCTTGTCGGATTTTTTGCTGCTGTTTTTTATCCTCTTTGAATCCCAGGCTCAGATAAAGGCTTCTCCCACCATCCCCACAGGCCTCGAGGATGCCTTACAAGCTCCCCGCAATGTGAGCTCCTGTCCCTGGTCAACGGTGTATGATGTCCCCCTCCCTCTGTCAGTTTGAATTAGCCTCTTTCCTCTCTGGCTCACAAAGCTGCTCTCGCTCCCCAGCTGCTGCTCTGGTGTGTTTGCAGCACCAGCGAGTGTGAGGAGATGCCATTGAGCCTGACCTTTGCAGCAGCACCCTGTGCTCTATGAGTCTAACCCATTTGACAGTAAACGCCAAGTCGAATGCTAATGAAGCAGCCTGCATCATATTGTGCTCAGTTCAATGTAATTATCTGTGGGATTACCCTGTCCCCCCTGAATATTGAATAAATTGCTATCTTTCAGGTCCCCAAATTCTCCCCATGAGGTCAAAAAAGGCTCATCATGAACAATCGTTGTAGCTAATGTGCTAATGCTGCGCAATAAAAGGAAGCATGATAAAAGACCCATCCAGAGATTTTAGTGCAAATTATGGCTAATCTTTATGTGCCCTTCTCACTGGAATAAAACTTCCCCACAGCCACCGAGATCTCCAAGACTGTTCTAACGTCACTGGACAGAGACACATAAAGAAAGCTTTATTTCTTTAGGGAAGTCAAATAAGGCTCTACTGCTTTATGACAAAATGTTCTTCCTTTGGTCATCTTTTCTAAAAGGTTTTATTTCTTTCTGTCTATGAAATTTCCAAAAAACACAAAGTGTCTGGACCTCCACCTTCAGTTAAGCCTGATCGCTACAGAGAAAACATCCCATTTTCATCAGCTTTTTAGCAACATGTAGTGTATTCTGCCATTTGTAGTGCAATAATTTCAACCTTATGCAATCTAATTTTGTGTGCTTTAAATTGCTGAAAATATTTATAGTCTTTTTCACTAGACTGTATTACGATGAGCCTCGTTCGTCAGATTAAATTCACTTTCTGAAAATAATCTTTGGACATGCCTTAAATATACTTTCCATTAAGCCTGCTTTTCTGTATTAAAACAGTTTTGTATTAGTTTGATATAATCTCATCTTAAATTATGTGTTTTCATTAGCTGTAAGTAGAATATCCTCATAATTAACAAAAATGTTGGCTTGAAAACATTAACTTGTGTAATTAATCTATATAAATTGTTTTATTTATGATTCAGTCAGTGAAATAAATAACTTTTTAACAATATTCGAATTTATAGAATATGAATGTATATGACTGCCAGGTCGCGTTTCTTTCAAACTCATCTATCTTCATTGCTAAACATGATCCCAGGGCTTCTCGTTGCATAATTACAAAATAGCTGAAGAACTCAACATTTCTATTGGTCTCAAAGCTACCTGCCTATATGGTGCAATTTGGAGGCGTGTGTACTTCTCACAAGCTTGGAACTTTATTCCATAGATAGGTAGCATAGTGCACCATGATTTATATGTGTATGCTTGTGTCATGAGATCAATTTAATTATAGCAATAGCAAAAGCAAGATGCTGCACAGAGCAGTATTAGACCAAAAGGATAAGAATAAAAGACTTGGATCATTATCAGCTTAATGTGTGTGATGAGGTTGTAGCTTTGGCATGTGGAGCATGTTTGGCATTCAAAAAGTTGTGTGCAGACCACACATCATGGATACCTTGGCTACTGCCAGGCTCCTCCACTCAGCATGGAGGCTCCAGATATGCTGCCACCCTGATGATGAAACCCATTTGGGAAGTACTGAACTCAGCAACATGTTCTAGGGAGTGTGCTGCTTTCTTGATTCACCATCAAGGATGTCTGTCATTTATTTCCTATCTGATTTTCAATGTCATGGAATAGTTGTCATATAAAGTGAAGGGGACCTTATTATAATGAAAAATCCCTTTTATGACAGTAACTTTAGTAAAAAGTCATATTCTTATCGAATTGTAAAAAACTGGGTCTCATTCACAAAATAGTTAATTCATTACATATGAAGTTATTCAAAAATTGGTAAAATGCTTGAAAACATGAAAACATAAAAATTCAAGTTTTAGAGCAACAACATTTAATGCAAAATAAAGACTCCAAATTTCATATAACAATTTATTTAGTTTTTTTTTTTTTTTGCTACGTTGCATAAACATTGCCTCTGAACCTCTCTTACTCAGCAGATGCTTTGAAAATATTTAGCAGCATGAACGCCCTGCAGAATCTGTTAATAGCATCATGTTTACCAAAAGTGCAAGTGTTTGTTAAGTGGCTGACTCGCTGCGGCGTTGTCGCTTGTTTAAATACAAGCATCACCAATCTCTGTTTAGCTTTTCGGAGGCTCTTTAATGTATGTTTCTGCCAGCTTGATGTGACTGCAGCTGATTCCAGGCCAGCACGCTTACCCGAGGCCGAGTGCCAAGGCGTAATGAGAGATTTGGTTGTGGAATTCAGAATCTGACAGAATGCATTAAAGCCAAGCAGACTGCAGATGCAAAGAGAGAGGCCGGGGCCAAAAGCGATGACTTCCCATTTTCCAACCAACTGTATCATATTTTCCCTTTGCTTCCAGCCACACAAGTCGTGCAGTAGACTGTGCCTTTGTTTGGACACAGATTTTCATTGTTTCCCATGTTAGATATGAGGAAACAAGTGATGAAAGCAATTACTGCTCATACCACTGTGATGGTCTGGTTTTGCCAGTAAAAGTGCTGGAAATTCAGAGCCGCAGCTGCATCTATTTCATTGTCTCCTT
The DNA here is from genome assembly GCA_902982915.1 of Phalloptychus januarius. Lineage (NCBI taxonomy): Eukaryota > Metazoa > Chordata > Actinopteri > Cyprinodontiformes > Poeciliidae > Phalloptychus > Phalloptychus januarius. The sequence continues at coordinate 9,098,691 of CADWAE010000362.1, forward strand.
ACTTCTTTTATTGCAGAGGCTGCATGAAGAATTCATTTCTATTAAGGTCATTTTCCTGACATGGCAGGACCTCCCTTGTCGCTCGAGGTCAGGGTGTCCCGCCCAGATATTTTACAGCAGCACTGTGACCTTGCAATACCAAACAAACCCACACTGTGACAACTATGATCTGAGGGAACAAATAATGTGACAGCCTCTCAAGTTCTTGGGCAGCCTGGGCCTCCCATCGGGAGAAAAGGAATCAGCTTTTCAGTATTTTTGAAAGGGTTAGACTGACTGTGGGTAGGGGTTAGATGTAAAGATGTAGATGGTGTAACTTTCAGTGTTGTGTTTCATCACACTACTTGCATCAAGGACCAAAATTCAATTCATGAAAAGGTGCTGAGAATGGACTGTCTTTTTGCATGCATCATCCAAATACAATTATTCAAACAAAAGATATGTAATAATTTTAACAATAAAAGGCTGTTTTAAAATGTTTCGGTATTAAAATGTTGCTTTAACAACCTAATAATTTTTGGTGTCACCCTTCATAGCAACGACTATCGTGCAGCATTTTTCAAGAATTGTTTGAGTTAAATTATCCTCAGTGAGTTAACCTAAAAATACTTGTAATTGTCTTTGAATGTAACTTTTAACATGATATAAAGTTCACAGTTTTTTTTATCATAGTATGCATCAATATTTGTCTGATGAATTATTTATTTGTAGGACTGTGCCACATGTCTGGGAAACTCTAAAAAAGCAAACAAGCTGAAAAATGATTCCACACGTAGAAAAAAAAACAAGGAGAATCTCTCAGAACAAAGCTTGAAAATAAATGTGTGTGTTTTGCATGTAGATAAGAAGCTCTCAGCTACATGTCTATGAATAAGTAATCAGTCTGTTTGCATGCTTCAGGATTTACTAACAAGAAAAGCAATCAGACCCAAGATAGTGCAAAAGAAAAAAGGCACTTCAGCGAAATCTCTGTTTTATTTTGAAACAGGGCTACTCTAGGCAAAGACAAAGCATCAGAAGATGATAAAGGTCCACACTGCCCCTCCCTACTGTCAGGCTTAACAGATATCTGGAGACACACAGATCACAGATGACAATATTTCACAACGGACACTTGGACATAAAAATGACCCTTAGCTGAACTCCAGCCGAGTCGCAAATATGCTCGGTCTGATTTAGATGCTTTCCCCTCGCAGCATCCTCCTGGCAGAAAAGCAGAGAAGAAGAACAATAGGACAGTAAAATGTATCCTAATTCCAGCTGGAGATCCTAATTCAGTTCAGAGACGGTGAGGAAATGGGCTTGCGAGAGCAGACCCGGCAAATACGCGGCGGATAAGAATGATTATCCCGCAGATGAGCGGAAAGATGAAAACTAATTTAATAATAAGACCAGAAAATTCTGCAAGATAACGGGGATCTAGAGACCAATCCAAGGACCATCTGGCTTGTACTGCACATGCATGTGCTGTTTTCTGCAGCAGGAGGGCCCCCATTTATACTAGTGGTGCTAAAAGCTCAGAAGAAACATTAGTCTGCACAGTTGCACGACGAGAGAACTTGCACATCAATATTCTATTTTAAAGTGAGGAGTTATTTCTCTTAACACTCTTCATACAACAATTTCAAGATGCTTTTAGCTGTTTTATATTTGGATTATGAGCTCAACCCCAACAGATACAAATAGAAATGCTCTGATCAGGTTTCTTGTGGCCAACACCTTATAATTTCTTATTCTCAGCACAAAAAAAGACTGAAAACTGCTTCAGTTTCTGTCTTAGAAGTAGTTTGGAATTCAACCAAAAATCAATCCACTGCAAGATCTTCGTCATTTATGGATCAAAGCATATCTTTAAAACTCTTACCTATAAAAAGGTGAGTCATATTGAATACTGGTAGTTGCTTTGGAAAATGAAGGGAGTTTACAATATTGATGCGTTCAACGACAGAAAATATGTTTAGAGTTTGACCTGTACATTAGTTTATCAAAGGAATATTGGTAGAGTACAATCTCTGGTAAGTTGCTTGAGAAACTTACCATCTCTTGCTAACATGCAAAACATTCCTTTTTTTGCTTTTATAAAGGCAGAAAATAGTCGCCTTTTTATTTCTACCCATCCATTCATTCATTGTTGTTGGACTATCTGAGATTGGGTCACAGCGGTAACAGGTCAGGGAGAAAATCGCAGATATCCTTTTCCACCTCATTCAGAGAGTTTTCAAACCTTTCCCAAGATTGAAAGCATATACTCTTGTTAGTTCCTGGTCTGCACTGCTATTCAGCAAAATAATGTTTGATTTTAATTTGCAGACTGCATTTACTTTATGTCAGGGTATTGGAAATGCAGAAGCTGGTGATAGCGGTTAGAGAGGCTCTTTGATGTGATTTCTACAAATTTTCCCAGCAGATCTAGTTGTTCTGTAAAGGTAGGCGGTGCAAGACAGAGTAACATTCTCATGAGCATCAGAAACTAATACTTTTTTGCAGAACATTGCACAGTCTGGAAGCAAATCAATGTTTACCACTTCACCTGCAGTGGTGTTAATGTTTTGTCTGCAAGGCGTACACCTGGGTGGAGAAAGGAGGCTTATCCCCAGGAAGTCTAAGCTCTTTTTGCAGGAGCATTTTGCAAGATACAATATATTTCCAGCAGGATTTTCAGATAGAACAGAATTAGAAAGGTATTGATATTCATTTACACTAAGCTGTACACCTACATGCAGCATAAGACTACAGCATGTTATTATTCGCCTATGTTCAAGTAAATGGATGTGCAAAACCAAACCCTAAACAGGACTATAATAATAACGGTAATCAAACTAATCAGCATCTGTAATAATGATACAGTTTAAGAATGTTGCATTTCTGTAACAATATGGACATTTAGTTTATTTAAATTTTTGTCCTATGCAATAAAACAATGTCTGAAGCTTTAAAGTAATAGCTAATCTGAGTTTTGATGCTTTTTTTCTAGCCAGTAAGAACTGGCTATGCTACATATGCTCCCTTGTTCCTAACAACAAGGGCAGATTTGGTTTTAGCAGTTATTTTAAAATTTTGTGTCTAAAGAAATAATAAACAATCCCAAAACTTTTGAAGCCGTAGCTCATGGGAGTTATAAGGTGATGCTTTTCTACCTTGCTTTTGCAGATAACTGTACTACTTTGGCTAATTTGTATGTGAAAGGATCAAGTGACGAGATATGGCTTCTGCTGAGTTATATTTCTGCTATGTCTCCTCTAAACATATAAAAAAAATCCCTAAAAGTGTAAAAGAGTGATTTGTTTTTAAGTAATGCTCAGAAAAAAATATGTGGTGAAGAGTGGATTTGAGGATTTTTATCTTTTGTCCTGATTAAAGCAATCCCTATATTATAACCAACCTCCTCCCGGCTCCCAAATTTTGAAGCAATAGCTTGTATGAGATTTTTATTGATAGTTTTCTAAGTTTTTGTAAACAATTCTGACGCAGCTAGCATCATGACTTTTGCTTGTTTGATAATAAAAAGATACAGGATTTGGTTTCAAAGGTACAGGATTTGGTTTCAGTTCTGTTTTGATCTTTATTTTTAGGTAGTAAAGTGCTACTTTAATACCGTCTTCAGTAAACAGAAACCTTGCAGCTACTTTGTTGCTAAAAAAGAGCGAGACTAAACATGAAGAAAATACGGAGAGAAAACTATGAGAAAAACTAAATGATTAGATTCTTTGCACTTCTTTGCAGTAACATTTATGAGCTTTTTCCCCCAGTTAGATGGTAAAGTTGAATCTTTGATTTCCCTCAGTTTCCTTAATATATATTTACATATGAATATGTATGATGCTCCAAACATGTATTTTATTTTCTACTAGGGTAAAAAAAATACCTGCAGGCTATTTTCACTGTTGGTCTTTGAACAAAAAAAAGTGAGAATCATCAAGAACCGATTGCACTGCCAACTCTCATGAAAGAAGGATTAGTCCCCGTATTTTTGCCTTATTTTAAAGGTTTTTATGAGGGGTTTCTACTTATTTACCTGCCAAAACTGGCATATCTATGATCTATCAGGTTGGGCCTTGGCAGAGCAGCAAAAAGGCATATTTGTGTAATGTATACTTTTCCTGGGGACTTATTACAATGCAAATTACCTTGTCACATTCATGCTGATCTCAAAACTAAAAGCATAGGGGTTTTTAAACCAAGCTTTCTGAAATAAAATGCAGAGTTCCTTCCTTCCCACACAGTCTGTGAGGAGTCTTTTCATTTGTTTTGCATTTTATATAGGACAGTGGGAATATGCACAACTCTGTAAAAAACTCTGCTGTGTCCCAGTTTCTGCAGGTCTGTGTGTTAACAGGTTATTGATATACATATTACCATACAGGTGCACCAAACCTGCAGACATAAGGAAATATTTTTAAGCAAAGAAAGATTCAGACACAGCTGATATGCATTCCCACTTGAAAGTATTCAGACCCCTTCATTTTTTCCACATCTTAGTACTTTAGATTAATTCTGAGCAGATTTGAGTATTTTCTTCACAATGATCTCCTGCAAAAGCAACTATCCTTTCCCCCTCAAAAGCTTATTATACCATTCTTTCAAAGGCATTAACAGTTTAATAACCTTTGGCAACTACCTCAGGATCGAGGCTTCTTGGGTATGTGTCTACAAACTCGGTTCATCTGTTTTGGGGTATTTTCTCCTTGCAGATTGTCTCGAGCTCCGTCAAGGTTGAGTGGGCACCATCATTAGATGCCAGTTTTTAGTATTTCCAGAGATGTTCATTTGGATTCAGGTCTGGGTTCTGGTTTCACTATGCAAGGACAGTCACAGGCTGCTCCTGAAGAGTACTCATAGTCCTCTGTTATCTTTCTGAAGATCTGCTTGATCAATCAAGCAGATTGGAAGATGAATCATCAAGTCTTTGGACCAGGTATCCTTGAAGAATGTCTCCATTTGGCTGCTCCCATTTTACCTACTATAGCGACTCGTAACTTATTTCTCATCACTATCAGCATAATGTAGGTGTTTTTCTCTATACTTAATTAAAGTCCAGTCAAAAAAGTTCTACTTTGATTTCATTAGGCTAAAGTTTTTTGTTATTTCTCTTAGTCTAACATTTGCTCAATTCTATTTTGGACAAATTTAACCAGGTTCCTATTGTTATAGAGTGTATTGCCTGTGGCTAATCAATCATAGAGGTCTCACAGGTGGTGTGGGTCAGACCTGGTTGACCTTCTGGATGGCACTTTTAGCTCCACAATTGAACAAAGCTTCACCAATGCATTCTTGGCAACATCTTTGATCTTTTTTCCCAATTCTAATGAGGATACTGGTGGTTTCAAACTTCTTCCTTTCCAGCGTTAATACTAAAACTCTTATGTGTTTAAAAATGTGCTTTGCTTCTCCCAGGAATATCTTTCTGCAATCAGAATTATTTGCCTTTTTCACAAATTTCCTTCTGCTCATGTTTGAATCCTGGTCTTTTGGCTCAAACTTTCTCTGCTTGTGTGTGAATTAATCAAGTTAATCAAGAAAACAAGCTGTTGAGTTGCGGATGTGAACAAAAGCAACTGAATTTACCCCGTGTTCTCTGCAAGCAGCGTCAGAAGGATGAACAGTACAACTTGGACTGCAAAGGGTATGATGAACATTTTGATGCCTGTTATATTTATATGTTACAGTTTTTTGGAAACTTACCTAAATCTCTGAGAACAAGTTTTTTGAGAAGGTCTTTTTTTTAAGAAAACCGGATCTATAATGTAGCAAAACTTGGAAAAAGCAGAGGAGTATGAATGTATTTTGGCATCACTGTGCTGATGTCTTTCCCTTGCAGCTCTAGACTGTTAAGCTTTGATAACCCGTGTTACGGATCACTCACCTTGCCGACGTAAAGAGGCTCGTTTCCTGTGTACTCCTCCAACACGAAGAACTGGTTCCATACCCAGCTGCGTTTGTTCCTGTGCAGGGCCTCCCAGGAGTCCGGATCAGAGCGCAGGGACTTCTCCCCATCCCCAGAGCTGGGACTCAGGCCCCAACAGCAGCAGTCTCTCCCCCGTAAGACAAACAGGAGCACCAGGAGAGCCAGGGCTCTGCATATGCCTGAGCAGCACCAACCCATCGTCTGGGCTCCCCTCCAAAATGCACTGAAGCAAGAACAGGAGCAAAAATTAAAAAGAACTGAAATGTCAAAACCCTTGGGCTTTTATCCGAACAGTCCAGACTCTGCGTTTCACAAGAAAGCAGCAGCAATTGGACCCTGAAAAGAGCACAAGGGTTGAAAATGACTCAAATTCTGCATTTTGCTGCACAACTTCCCATTTCTCCTTTATCGGAGACGGGAAGTGGGATTATTCCTGCCGCTTTGGACCCAGAGAGCTGGCCGAGAGGTTCACCGGGGACTTGACTGGGGGGCTTGGACACTAACTCTTTGTAATTGGCACCTATCAGAACAAAAAAGAAGGGAAAGACAGAGGAGAGAAGAGAGAGGAGTGTCAGCAGAATTGTCTCTATGACCGCAGTCACTTCTGATGTAATGGGCCTGCCGATGCAATGATAATGGCATTTTCCCAGCAATCCTTAGGTGAAAAAATGAATAGAGTGGACAGGTAGTAAATGCAATGCACACACCACACTCTCACCTACAGATGCTGCAAAGAGAATCAGGTGAGGTCAAAGTGTTAATAAGGGTAAGATGGAGGGGAAAATGACAGGGCTTTTCAATGAATGCAAACAAAGAGATTTCACACCGAGGGAGACAACGACAGCATAACAATCAAACTCCATTCGGCAGCCTAACAATTATCCAGGCCTCCTCTCACCAAGGTCATTATTTTGTCATATTTTCTCTTTCTATAAGATGATGGTGACGGTGAATGGGACTCGCCACTCGACTCTAACAAGCCACATGATCTGAGCGGCGCACGCTCTCATCACTGTGATTAAAAATAAATCTGAGCTGTCAGCAGCATGCATGGAGGCCCGGCGATCCTGACCTCCACTCCGACTGGGAAAAACCATGTCGCCCCGGCTGGAGCACAAGAAAGGGGGTGAAGGGGCAAGACGGGGCTTGGAAGGCGTGGGGGTGGGGTTATGGGTCTGTCTCGCTGCCATCAACATGCTAAGACAGACTCCCAACCCTTCTGATGATGCCAGAACATGATGACTTGTCAGAGCCGAGGACAGCGGCGGGCTTTGACAGATAATGTTCTTCATGTCACAAAGCATCCTGGGAACTTCATATGATGGCTGCTGTTATCAGTCTGTTTGAGGTGCAACAGTATCTTCAGCATCACATCCAGAGCCTCGCGAACATACTCATCTTGTCACATTTACATCCTTGAGCCACAAACTGTGATGTATTTTAATGGAATATTGAGCGATAAACCAACACAAAGTAGTGCATCATTTTGAAATAGATGGAAAAGGTTTGCACAGCTGGAGAGTCAAATTAAATGCAGAGCATCTAGGAACATGTATTCAAACATCAATTTGAATACATGTTGTGGCCTGAACCATCTCATTTTAACTCTGGCTGTATGTTTAGATTTGTTGTCTCTGCTTGCTTCTTGTCTTTTGTTGGTTCTACCACCAGTTTGCATTTTCCACTTGTTTGATGTGTTGCAGACATCAGCAGGCCCCAAACTTTCTTGTAACTTGGAACAGCTTTGTGGATTGATGAGTAATGAGCACAATGTTAGGGAAAAATTCAAAACGGAGACCTATTAATAATCATGAAAGCCATCTGTCCCGGCAAACACAACTTTCAATGCTTTGGTTTTTTGCATATGTTTTGAGTCTAGCTTTTCACCTGCAGCAACACCCAGCATAGCAACAAGGTCAGCATGCAACAGGTGACTAATGGGCAATGCTATTCCTCAAAAACATGAACTTCTTATATGTGCAACAAAAGACAGTAAAAGCTGATGTTATTAGCAGAATCAATTTCTTAAAATGAAACTGTATGATAGTCAATGAAACAACTTTTAAAAATTCATTAAATTCATAAATACATTCATTAAAAGGTCAACAGACCTTGTCTGCTTCTTTGCACGATGCTCTCAATTCACTAAACAAAGCTGGACACAACAGCACAACAGCCTTTTCAAACTTTCATAACTAAAACAGTTCGAGAACAATGCATCTTGTTTCCATCCACTTCACAAATATGCACTTGTCTCATGTTAACCAACGTAGTTGAAGCTCCTATATAATAAAATGTGCAAAAGGTCAATGGGTGTGAATATCTTTGCATGGAACTGTGTTCCAAAGGTTTATGTGTGAATGTGAACTTCAGGATGGTGTTTTTGACCACACGTGCGTATGTTTGTTTCCTCTCTGACCTCTCTTTGTCTCTCCTCTATGTAGAGTATTGGCACAGCCCTGGGTGAGAAAGGTAATTGCTTTGGCATACAGTGACCTCTTTCTTCCCACACAGATCCCTCCACTTCTCATTTTACTTCCTCTCCATTCCCCTCAAGCAAGAAAGAAAGAAAAAAAAAAAAAAAACGCACACCACACACATCCTGTGGAAGTGATTTGTTGTACTTCACCACAGGAAAGTCATTAGGCAACGCTAATAATTAATACAGAAATAAATCACAGCTGCAAAAACACCTCTGCACAGACAGTTGAATGTTTGCAAGAGAAATCCTCACCAGTTGCAGATTTACTTGATATCTGTGTGTATTTTCAGCCCGCATGCTGCGGAGGGAAAAAAATGTACACAAACTCATCCCAATCGACTGAAAAAGTCGAAAAATATGGACGCATTAACACTCTTTATTGCGAGCTAGTGGCAGAGGTGAAAAGTGGAGCAGATGTGGCTGCAGGGCAACATGACTGGCGAAGGCCGGCTGCAGCGCTGGTGTTGTTCGACGGGGTCGAATCGAGCCAACTTAATGCATGTCATTTTGCTAAAGCACCAACGTGAGAGAGAGAAGATGGGAGCCTCATACAGATTGGAGATAATGCAGCTGTGGTATACAAGAAGGGGGCTCACTAAAGCAGATATTGGCTTTTTATTTAATGAGTTTTTTCTGATTTACCATCGAGTTGATTTTAATTTATTAGGCGTGTCACGCACCGAGGAAATCAATGTTTTATTTTTCTTCTTCATGCAGTTTATCATTTTGGAGAAATAAAGCATAAAATCTAGATGAAATATTCGACTGGCAAAACATGAACGTGAATGTGATGACAAGATTTTCATGTAGGCTTAAAATGTCTCAGAATTAGTATAAAAAGATACAATCTTGATTAAAAAAGTAAAGTAAAAGACTCATATCTAATTGTATTATCATAGTGGATGAGTTTCTGTTCTGTTTTGTGCAAGAATGATGGGTTTTGATAGGAAAAGGCTTAATTTCGAAAACAAAAAAAAGTGTGACTGTGGCACCAAAAGTCTTTACTGCTGGCAAACTGCACTGTTTTATGTCACTTTTTAAAGAGAAAATAACTAAAATATGCTTTTAAAGAGACATAATGCTTCCTGTTTTATGAGGTCGTTTTACCCCTGCATGTAGTGTTTTAGTGCCAACAGGTCCAAATTTAAAGATTGCAATAAACGAGACTCTTACATTTAATTGAAATAAATTATCACCACAAAATATAACCAACTGTGGCTTTTTTCAGGACCTGTTGAAAAATACCGCAGCATTATGTTGCCACCCCTATGTTTCATGATAAAAGTGCAAACACATAGTGCAAAGCAGATCCATCTCAGTCACATTGAACTATTACTTCTATTTTTATCATCACAATAGTTTTTTTTATCTTGCATTGGGAATCAGTGTTGATAGATAATTCATGCAGGCACATTCAAGAGTTTTGTTTCACTTTTCAAAGAAAAAATACCTTACAAATCTACTTTTAGAGAGACATTTTGTCTTCTGTTGAATAAGGACGATGTATTTCCAGTATCATGCTTTCAAACCATCTAAATGTTTTCCAGGGGGGAAAAATCAGATATTATCACAAAGTATCATCAACTCTGGCTAACATCCTTTACCTTTACTGAACAAAACAACAGGCACACAGCATGGTGCCATCACTGCCATGTTTCAAAGCACAAACAGTGAAAAATATCTCAAGCCCTGCCATATTCTACAAAAGGAGCTTCCTAGTTTTCAAGTATATCTAATTTTTTTTTTTTTTTGCTGCAGTAGATAAGTCTGTAGAGCAAACGTCTTCAACATTTATATGCAACTATTTATTTAACTTTTAGGAAAGTACAACAGTTTCAAACTTTCTTCTAAAAGACAATTTGATCTCTTTTTTATATGTAAGTTATGTAAACTTGCTTGCAAATAAAATATTTGCATTGTTTTGCTTCCAAACTCTCAAAATATTTCTAATTTTCAAGATTGCAAAGAAAAAAACTTAGCTTTTCAGTTTCACCACAATGTCTCACTAACTCTGGCTAACTCCTTGTCATTTTTCTAAACAAAAACAAAACAACCCCAGAGCATAATGCTGCCAAAACCTGGGGATGGTGGCACACATACAACACGTTAATATGAGAAAGACGCTGAATTTCCACCCTTTCAGACATCACCAGAGAGTATCAACGATCTGACAGTAAGCATGTCTGGATCAGCATTGGGTCACCTCCAGAGACTCATTGCTGACCAGTGTCAAAGTGATGTCATTAAATTAAGTGAAAATGTGAGCAAGAGCTGTGAATGTAAAGCGTCTTCCAGTCTTCCTTTGGCTCTGTTTCTCTTGCTCTAATCCCATTTTCCAGCCTCACAACAGGATTACCAGCACCGCAGCTCTCACTTTAGCAATCGCACGCTCTCTCCTATCCGTCCGCTCATCCATCACTCGGAAGGTGAAGCGGGAAATGCCATAAGAAGTTGTACAAAGTTTAAGCTAAATATGTTTAAGGACAGCTTCTAAATCAAGATTCTTCTCCTTTTTTTCTTTTATTTTGATACAAGTAACGATTGCACACACCAGTGATGCTTTTCTCTTTGTTCCTGAAATAAAACAAGTAGTTGCCACATTACTGTAATAACCGTAATAAGAAGATTCATTGATTTTTACTGTCTGCAGGAGCTTCCGTGTTATTTACAACACACACACACCGAGAGAGAGAGCAGACTCATGCTGAGCCAGAAGCTTGAACCTGAGCCCTCTGGCTGATAGGATCCTCTCGCTGATTCCTACCATTCCTTCATTGATTTGCTTGAATACAACTTTCTCAAGTAGATATGCAGCTGATTGAACTTCACAGCAGAATATAAATATGTTTACATACAGATGCTGGGAGGTAAAGTTGTAGAAAAAGTAAAAGTTAGGTTGCGTTTATGGAAAAAATAAGCATTAAAAAGTATAGAGTAAAGTATGCTAGTCGCCCCTGGTGGTTTTGTGTGAACAAACATCTCTATTCCTTGATTTATCTTTTTAACCATAAAGGGCTTAAGATCTGTTTTTCCAAACTTGGAAATGGGGTCACTTCCATGGTTTGAGTTGCATTTCAGCTCTCGGTATCATGGTTTCTGATACGCTGACAACCAGCAAATGTGGCTTCACACATGCATTCCAATGAGGTGAAACATTTTATGCAGCCATTACATGCTCCATGTTATGTGGAGCATGCAAATAAAGCATTGGCTGCACACACACTGTATATTTAAAGTTGGATATTAAAAAGGCACAGAAATTAGTTAAAAAATGACATTTCAAAACCTAATTGAAGAAATGTCATTTTTTAACTAATTTCTGTGCCTTTTTAATATCCAACTTTAAAGGGGGCGGCGTTTGGGTGGATCAAGGCACTGACTGTTAGAGATATTAAAACAAAAAGGTTACAACAGAATCTTAAATTAATTATGCTGCTCTCATATACCAGGTGCTGTGGAGAATAATGGTTTAGAAGTGACTCAACATGACACAAGTATAAATGAATCAAAAAATAGTTTCATTAAAAAAGCATTATAGTTTAGCAGATCATTTATTAAATTAATAATTCAATTAGGCTTGCTTTTTCATTAATATAAATGAATTGTATACAGAGAGTTTCTGAGTGAGAGTAAACAATATTATTGGTTTAGCCATTCCCACATGCCCCCACCATCCCCTCCTCCAGCTCCAGTGTCCAATATTCTGCCACCAAAACCAATTATGAATTGAAATTTAAATGCATTATTCAAAAGCTGTAATTCGAAATCAAAAACAAAAGTGTGAGCAAGTACAGTATGTCTGTGAGGAGCCAGATGTTCCAATATTTTAAGAAATTTGTATTCCTTATTTATATTCCTTGAACATCAAAATAGGTTTTTTTAAAAGATTGTCATGTATCACTGTATTTTTTCCTCTTTTCTTTTATCAATTCCATTTTTAATTTTAGTCCTAAATGCATAAATATTTATACATTTTAAGAGTTTCTAAACCTTTTATGGCACAAAACGTTGCTCCTCATAAATCCCATTAAAGAAAATATATATAATAGTTTTGAAGAAGGATTTATTATCTGAGCCTGAGAGTGTCACAAATTTGCAACAATGTTAATTAAAGTCTTTAAAAAGTCATGAAAAAGTCAATCCCACCTCCACCTCCAACCATGCAAGCAATCAGTTTTACAAGAAAAATCATCTTCACCTAGTGGAAAAAGAAATCATGACATTTTGAATATGCTTTCTATTAAATAGAAATGAAATTGTGACGCTAGTGCACTCAAGCAATAACTGAATGCATCCAATGCCATGCAAATACCACATACTCAGCTTTTTTTTTTTGTTTGGAAAGCTGAAGGAGACTTGAGTAAAAATCACGGAAAATCGACTTCACTCCAAAATACACAACTTGATCAAACTGAGTATCATTTGCACTAGCGCAGCCAAAGTTATCCAAAGATAAATTTTCTGTGACCTCGCTGCTTTTGACCCCCCCTGTTAAACATCAATCACTGCGCATTAGCTGTCAACACAGCTGCGCCGTGCAGGAAAAGTTCGCAGCGCGTCTGGATCCGATCAGCCAGCCTCGGTTTTCCCGACGAAATGAAACAAGAACCAAGACATGCGCGAATCATTTCCGCAGACCGATTAGAAGTTTGATGGGGGGAACAGACCAGCAGCGAACATTAAGAACATCAGGAGGTGGTAAATAAGCGCATGATGGGGAGCCAGGCAGCGGGGAAGCGCCGGCAGTAAACATCCCCGTGAGTGCCCGCCGCAGGAAACCCGTGTCCGTGGAATACTAATGACAGGATAAACGATGGGATGAAATACACACAGATAATCCAAACAAACGCATGAATTAAGTGAGCAACAGAGTGGAAATGGCTCAAAAAATAGATAAATGCACATTCTATTAAAAAAATAAAAACACGAGCATTTACTTACCAAAGGAACTTCACATGGATGATTCCCGCTGGTAAAAGTTGCACCTTCCCTCTCTTATTGCAGCCCATAAAGAAAGCCAGATTATGTTAGAATTGTGAGTTTGGAAGTTATCATGGTGGAATTAGTCCCGGAGAGGCTGGAGATGTGCTCTCGGATCGCGCGTAAACGCTCAGCCACAGCAGGGAGATGGCGCTTCTGACTCTTCCCCGTCTCTGTTTCTCACCTTCTCCTCTTCCCTCCCTCCTTCCTTCCTTCCATACTTCCCTCTGTGTCCCTCTCGCTCTCTATCTCTCTCCTGCGCACTGTCGCCTCGGTGGTGTGCAGGGAACCCCAGCTGCAGGGTTCGGGGTTTAGTCTCTACATCCCTCTTGTACTGTACAGGCGACAAGGGACGCGCAGCAGCAGAGGCAGCAGCAGCGCAGTGGAGTCGGGAAATAAGGCTCTCATCCGTGCCAAATCCTCTCCTTTCTGGAGAGGATGGAGTTTTTTCCTCTATCTTTTTTCTCTAAACCAAAAATAAGTTGGCGAGGTGATAAAGCCAGAAGACACATGCGGTGCGTCTGGCAAAAAGCAACGGAGAACCAAAAAATTATAGCTGCCAAGTTTTTGGCAGCAGATGGCATGTAAATGAATGCCTTCGTAGTGGTAAGAGGAAGAAGTAGAAGAGAAAATAAGTCAATGCGAATTCCTTGACATCTTTAACCAATGAGAGGAATCATATATTCACCTCCTGCTGCGTTGAGAGTTAAATCCTGCCAGTATCATGTAAAAACAGCACATTTCTCATGTACACTTCTTGAAAATTTCACTGAACTTTTCCTATTTTTCTACTTACAAACAGAATCTTCAATATTTTAGGCAGCAGATCATTTTATAGATTCCCACATCATGATGCTGCTATCACTTTATCTCACTATAGGGATGTTGTGTTTAGGCTGATGTGCAGTGTGGGTTTTACCCCAGAAATCATTTTCTCTATGTTGAGTGGCATAACCTTTAATAGTATATACAGTGTCTTAAAAGGTGTTAATTAATGGAATTATTCCCCAGCATGATGCTGCCCCTCCCATGAGGATGTTGTGTTCAGAGATATGTGTCCAGCATCAATAACTTCTTACTTTTGCACGGGTAAAAATATATTAAAATAGCACTGCCCGTTTATAGTTTTAGATTTTGTCACACTACAACCACAAACCTCAACATCCATCCATTCATTTTCTAACACCCTTGTCCCTTAGTCGGGTCTGGAGGTGCTGGTGCCTCTCCAGCCAACGATCCGGGCGAGAGGCGGGGTCACCCTGGACAGGTTGCCGGTCTGTCGCAAAACCTCAACATATTTATTGGGATTTTAACTGTAAAAAATATGCAGTTTTATCTAATTGGTTTATAAATAAAAACAGAAAAGTGTGGCATAGAATTGATTCATTCGAGGTAGTTCCTACGGACATTGTACAGCTAGAAACATTTTGCTCAATCTACTTTGCAAAATATCCGATTCTGTAATTAGATTATGTAGAGAGCATCTGTGAACATTCATTTCCATGTCTTGCCATACGTTCTGTATTTAGCCACTGCAAGTCATTATTATACTGTGATGAAACCATTTCTATTCTGGCTCTGGATGTCTGCAGTCATTCTCTGGCTGGAGGCAAACTTCAATCCCTGACCACCAACAGGTTTACTTCAGTGATTTCTGTGCATTTGGCCGACCCCATGTTCCCATCAGCTCTGAGCTTTGTTTCTGTCATTCCTGAAGAAAAGCAATCCTGTATCATTAAGCTCCCACCTCCATGTTCCACCAGGGGTTAAGTGACAGCCCAAGACAAAGAACCACTACACAGCAAAAGCTGAAGGAAACTGATCATGTGCTTTTCAGATAAAAACAGTGAAAACTCTGGTGTGCATTTGACACTTCTGTCCTTTTTAATCTGATACCCCTAAATAAAACCCAGACACTTTGCACATTTTTTTTTATAAATAAAAATGTAAAAGATGGATATATGCAATGCATAGAACATTTATGTTCAAAGTCCGTTTATCACTTCTAAACTCCCTCTAACATCCCAAATTTTCTCCAGAAAATACACATTTGTGCGGTGAGAGTTTTATTCTTTGCCACATTAGCTGCAAAGAGCTCACCGTGTGACAAAAGAATGCAGAATAAGGTTGGCTTCTATGAACTACAGCCCACTGTGAACAAACCAATATTAGTCATTGGCCTAATTAGTGGCAATATGCAGCAAACTCTGTATGCATCATCACACTATTCAAGTAAAATCTTCGCAGTCTCTTCCAGCTTGCTCTTTGGAGTTTGCTTCAGAGCACATGGTTTACATATTTTTATCCAAGTTTAAACACCTGTTTCCACATTAGGTTTCATATTAGAGTCATTAGTCATGGATGGATTATCTTCTTTGTGTTTTTTCCTCAGCATTATTTGCATTTTTGGAAACAGGCGCATTACAATATTGCAGCTCCTTCTCGTTTGGGAAGGGAGCACTGACCCAAACTAATAGAAAGAGCAGCCTCTGTCTGTCATACCTGGAAGAACAGCTGGCAAAGTTTGAATTGGACAACCAGCAGCTGAGGATAAGCACCTGCTTCCTGGATTGTGGTAAACAAGTGACAAAAGCAAAGAAGGTGACATTTTAGTGTGGATCATATTGAAATTGTCACATGTCTTTAAAAAAAAATAAGAGTGGCAAAGAGTGAAAGGAGGGGAGTGGGTAGAGCACGACAATAGAGAAAGAGGTGAAAGGGAGGAGACGGGGGAGGTTCATCAGAGTACAGGAGGAGGAGGAGGGGTCCGCAGCAGTTCAGCGGTGAGAGTTATTTAATTGTAGAGTGACATTGGGAGCTTGGCTCATCAGCTCTTCCCCATCAATCACAGGCGGTCAGGAGAAGCCCGAGGTGACGTGGCTCTGCGTCCCCGCTACACCCCCCCTCCGCTTTCCACTCAGGCATTTAACGGCCATGCCTCCATGACACCCCACCCACCCACCGACCCAGCTCCACCCCTAGCCAGGATGCAGTGACCTCTAATCACCTGGACTACTGTTATCTTCTCCCCAATGACACACATTTATGCCTCTTTTTGTTCTTTTTGTTCAAAGACTAACAAGAAACAGCAAAGGGACACTGTAACGGCCGATGAAAGAATAATGAAATATGACCCCCAAGGACAACAGAGTTGCATTTCTTTTTTTTGTGTTAGTTACAAGTCCCAAAGTAAAACATAAAATATGTCCTGAAAAAAGAAACCATTTTGTTTTGTTCAAATGGAAACATAGGGCAAGTTGTTCTGCCAGCACAAAGGTTTTTGTCTTGTTTTTGAAGTTGTCACCTCAGCAGAAAAGAAAGGTTTGAAAATCTGTTTTGGAGTGGCATGCTGCATTTTACAGTCAGCAATGATGATTTTACACCTTTTACAAAGAAACTTATGTTTAAAGTTAACCCACCAAAGAACCAAGAGCAACATTCATTTGTAGGCAACGCAAAAAGATCTTATTTCTGTCTTAATCAGTAACTGCTGCTTTTTTTTAAGTGGGTTCAGCTGGGAGGTTTTGAAAAGTGAAAATCTTAACTTCAGTGAACTAATCTAGACAATTAGCCAATCCAATCTCACTGATAATATCCTTGGATTTGCTAAGGGATAACGAAAGGCGCAATATTTTTGGAGCATGGGAAATATTCTCTGTTTCAATGAGATTGTAATCTCAACAAAAGATTAATAAAAGATCTACAGTGTCTGGTTGCAAATACTGAATAACCCACACTTTAACTAAAGACGTTTTAGGACAATAATGGTCGTACAATTAAATATTATATAAAATTAAAACTGTATAAAAAGACAAATAACCATTTTGTCCTACTGTCAGACTAAATCAGACTAAGCTTTTAACGTTTTACGTCAGTTGCAACGATCAAATTATTTTTGTTTGTGAAAGAGAGAAAAGAGTCAAGAATTTTTTTAAAAAACAAAGTGTGTATAAACCTCACAAACAACAGGTAAAGACCTTGTGAGGATGCTGTGTAAAGCTGCTGAGAGAACATCATTATTCACAGGGAACCAAGGTTTGTCCCAATGAGCTGAGAGACTGTAGAGAAAGGAAGAAACTATTACTGTCAAAGCAAAATAAAAAACAAAACCACTGTTTCTGCAGATACACCCTGTAGAAATACAAGCAAATCATTTAAACATTTTTTAGATGAATCACATAAATGGATGGCTAGAATTTTAATTTCTTGGGGGGGTTTTTTTTTCATGTTTTTAGCTAAATAATCATCCATTGTGTATTTTATTTCATCGTCACTGATTGAAACTGCAATTTTTAAACGAGTCAGCTAATAATAAGAATAGTTATCCTTTTATTTTTAAAAATAATTCAATGTTGCTCCAGATTTTTGACAAAAACCTATGTACTATATGGTGAGAACTAAAGTTAAAATTGCTATATAATCTACATTGGGATGTCAAACTCCAGTCTTTCAGGACTACTGCTATGACCGTGTAATAATTAATTGAGTTGAGTTTTTCACCCTTCAAACTTTCACTCAAAAAGTTATTTTCTGCTTACTATTTTGGAGTTTACATGATAATTTATAATAGATAGATAATAGATAATTTTTTTTAGTTACACTGAGGAGCACAATCAGGAGAAACTAGTCCAGAGTCACTTAGCTAGGTGCAATCCTGAAGCTAATCCAGAATCTGCGTACAGATTGCATCTGTACACAGAAGGCTTTGGTTGAAATCCAAGGAAACACAGTGATTGGAAAAAATGTTTGTTTGAATCAGAAAAATAGAATGGACAGGGACAAACTGAATAATTTTGGACTTGTATTTTTTAAGCAGGACAAGAATTTAGCAAGGATAGGAATAAATTTGCACCTAATCAAGAGATAGAACAAAAATAGACAGCAGAAAAATGAGGACATGTGTGTTTGAAAACTGCAATCGCTTCTGTTTCATTACTGCACGTTTAACTCTTGAACCCTACTTACATTTTTGTATTTATTATACTCCTCATCATCCCAACAGATACTGAATTCGATCATTTATGTCATAAATACTGAAGATTGCATACAAATTGTATGTTTGCCAGTCAGATCATTGCTTTTATTTCATTTTCTCCAACTTCTCCACACACAAACAGTTCCATATCCCAGCAAGCTACATATAGCTAATCCCATATTTGTGATGCTATAAATTCTTCTTTTTACAGTCTCAACTTGCCTCTAAGCCATTGCTGATTTGCACCTTGGGCTACACCTGGATACATCTTACTCCTCTAACCATACATAATGTATGGGATTATATGGGTTGATGTTTATAACTGCAAAGTAAGTGGAAAAATTGATCCGCAGTTTGATTGCTGGTCGGTCCCAAACAGTTGACATTCTGATTCCAGTAACTGCCATTTACTGTCATTGGAAACAGATGATTGTGCCCATTGACTGTCCAATTTCAGCTCTAAACAAGGTATTGATTTTCCCCGTGGACAAAACGTGCTGATGTGCTCACAGCTAAAGAGCTGTCATAACATGTGCTGACTTTTGGGAGCATCACTGCATAAACACAAAAGGTGAGCGCAAGAAGAGCAGAATAATATTGAAATGGTCAAAAATAATCTTGCTGTTCAACGGTAAAATATGTTTTTTTGAACAAAGAAAAAAGGTCTTATTTATGTTGCAATTGATTTTATTCTGCTTTTTAAACTCTAAAACAACAAAAGATAACTGTGTCTCACTGTTTACAAAAAACGAGGGGGTTGTTCAGAATGGTAATTTTAACAGATTTGTTTATTTTTTGAGATTTTATACTCAGTTTGTTGTGTTTTAAATCTGGTTGGCGACCTGTGAGGGGGAGGCATAACAACCAATTACATTTTATTGGTCAAATCACTATGACACCAGCTTTGACATGTATTTTGTAGGTCAATCAACTTCATCCCCTCTACTAAATATTATATTAGTAGATATAATATTTAGGTGGAATTATAGCAAAGTGGAAACAACAGAAAATGTCAGAAAGAAAGGTCTTGAAGTGGAAAAATCACAGAATGTAGTCAGCAGATGCCAAGGCAGGAAATGCACAAAAGTTGCCAGCATTCCTTCAAAGTCCATCCCTACAGACTTACAAACTCAATGTGTTTAGTTCAAGAACATTATGGACAGAGTCATGAAGGAAGGATACGGATGCTAACCATATCTCACTAAATTCAACGCAAAGCAAAGAATAAGGGCTGCTGACATGTAGTGGAGTTGTTGTGGATCAAAACACAGTTTCAAACAAAAGATAAGAGAATTTAATGATCAATTCAATTCAAAATACTTTTAATAAGCCCAGAGGAAATTTCAGTGTTGCTGTAAATCATATTATTCCAGGTTCTGAAATGAGTTGCTGTAGATGATGATGAACAGGAAGGAGCTCCTGTAGCTGTCTGTATTACAGCAGTTCTGAAAAAGCCTCAGACTGAAGACACTCTGTTGTTTTATAACAGTTTCATGAAGAGCTTGGTCAGGTTTGTCCATCATTTTCTTGGTTTTATGAAGAATCCTTCTTTGCACCATCATCTTTTCACAGTCGCCCCCAGAACAGAACCAGCTTTCTTTATCAGGTCGTTGAGCCTTTCCAAACCCAGGTTCTGATGCTGCTACTCAAACGGATAATGGCAGAAGAGATGGTACTCTCCACAGCAGACTTTAAAGATCTGCAGCATCTTGCTGAAACCTTTGAAGGACCTTAACTTTCTCGAGAAGTACAGTCTGCTTTGTCCATTCTTATAGACAATTTCACTGTTGAGTCTCTAGTTTAGGCCGTTATCTGGACAAATGCAGATACTTATACCAAAGACTAGTCACTTGAGTATTTCTGTAGATAGCCAGATTGGTGAGGGTACAGTCCCCTGTGGTGCTCCTGTGCTGCTGACCACCTGGTTAGACACAAACCTTCAGTCTCACAAACTGATTTGATTGTCAGATGATTCAGCAATAGTTGAGACCTCCACTTGTATCTTCTGGGGGTTTTGACAAAACAAATCAGGCTGTATTTTGTCCTCAAAGTGCTGCCTGCTTTGTCCAGATGAGAGTGGCTTTGTTGACACAGGAGTCTCCTGGTGTCTTCAGCTCCAACTCCACAGCATGTCCTGATATGTGACATCAAGTTGCCCTCCACACTGCAGGGTCTCCTGATGTGTGCTTGTCTGCTTACTCAGGTGAGCCAACAGGTGTTTCTGCAGGAACTTTAAAATGAAGGAACTTGCAGATCAGGTATGAGGAATATGAGATATAGAACCAGAGTGATACACACGAATGGATCCGACAGCGACCAATGAAACTACGATGCTTAAATACTGAGAAGGTCATAATAGTGACATGAAAACCAGGTCAGTATAATCAATAAAATAATGGATGACAATTAACTGAAGAAAAGCAAAAGTGTTTAAACGGTTAATTTTACAGAAAAAATTAAAATATTATTGCAAATTTTTTATTTTGCTTTGTTTTGAGCTAAGACGCATCAAGGCCTTGAGTCCCAGCTGATTTGAGGTTTGGACAGCAGAAAACACCAGCTTGTATTTCTACATTTTGACTTTTGAAGAGACAGAGAGGTGAGGATCAGATGCAGCAGAAAGGCCTTGATGTTCAAAAGAGAAGGCCAGCATTCTGACATCTCGTCCCAATCCCCCGCACTTTCTGGACCATGACCGAAAAAAATAAAAAGCCAAGACTCATTTGCATATGCTGGATCAAAACATTCTTACTCCTCGCCCCTTTAAGAAGCAAACGATTTAAACAAATCATCCAACGAGTACTGAGCAATAACATTATCATCATTCGCAAATCGAGGGGGTTGAAAGATCAACCAAACAAATGGATGACCTAATCATGGGGGATTGGCTGTATTGATTCAGATAGTCATATCCTTATTGTCTGTCAGGTCTGCAGAAGCTGGAGGTGGATGCATTCACTGGCTGAAAGCGCTGTATTCAAGAAACCCTTATTCAGATTACACCAATTTAGTCCATACCTCTGCTTTTCCCTTAGGGGTTAAATAGATTACAGGCGAGGGTGGGAGATATTGCTGAGTTGCAGCTTAGAAGTTGTCTTGCAGAAGGTTAGACTTGGAATAATTTACTGTAACAGATTTTTATTCACCCTGCTCTGAATGTAGACGTTTTATTTTTCTCATATTTTCTCTCGAGCAGATTCAGCATTACCACTGGTTGTATCCACCATATATAAATTGTTTTAATCCTCCTTGATATACAATGTGTTGCAAATGTTGTCACGCTTGCAGATGCAATTTTGCACGCAAGCAAAATTATGACTTGGTGGTTTGTGACACTGGCTGCCAATGCCGCAGAGACAGTCATTCTTCAAGGACAATCTTCTGCATCTGTGTGAATAATCAATGTTACTGAAAGTTTATCATGAACACGTGGCATATTTCATACGGCGACATCACTTCTGCAGAGCGGCTCCGGAAATAAAGCCACCGTCTTCCTCAAGAGAGCCAGAGGGCAGAGAGTCCAGAAAGATACGGAGAAATGTTGGGGTAAATAGTTGAGATTGTGAGGAGGTTTGAATAACAGACAGGTACAAAGGTCATTCTCAGTAATTTCCCTCCAGACACGTCACAGCAGGTTGTGAAAGAGAGGCGTCTCGCTGCAGACAGACATGTTCATTCACCTCGGTTTGTGCCGAACGAAGCAGCATCCTGAGCCGAATCCTAATGACTCAGCCGAGCTCGCTGCATTCAGTGCTCTGTGTGACATAGAGCAGGAAAGCAGTGGCAGCTCCGGCTGTGCTCTCAATCCACACAAATATGCAACTATGAAACCTCTACATAAGGAAAAACAGCTTGTCAACATTTATCCTATAATTTCTTGTCTAATTTGCTCTGCATTAAAGTTACAAGGCCAGGACTTTTGTTCTTAAATCAAAAAATGTAGAAGACTTCAGGAATCATATTTTTTTTTAACTGCTTGCAAGATCCAAATACAAAGATTATGACTTAAGTATAGCTTATTTAAAATCCAAAATGCTGAACCGATTGTCATTTTTATAATGTTCAAAGTTAGAGTGTTTATGTTATCGTTAGCGACCTCTGTCATTATGCAGCTTTGGGTTGAGGCTGTTGACCTCTTTTCTCACTCTGCTTCTGGAAGAGGAGTTTTCCTTCCTGCTGTCACTCCATGCATATTCGGTAAGAGAATGCATTGCTTCAAAGTTAATGACTCAGTGGCATCAGCCTTCAACTGTTGCAGGACTTTTGTTTTAGGTATGGTCACTGCTGCAACTTGGTGATTTGATGCAATCTGCAGGGTTTTCTTAAAGACTGACTATTTGAACAAGACAACTGAACTTCACTGCATCCTTTGAGAACTAAAGTCAAATTGGAGCATCTGTAATTGATTTGAATCTGTATGATTGCAGTGAATGTCTTTGAAGTTTTTGAAGTGACTATCCACTCACAGTTCCTGACCGTAATGTATCCGTCATGTATCAGTATCCTACTGTTAACTTAACTTCCACTTTTAACTTCCACTTATTTTCCTGTAAATATTCTTAAATTCAGCATTCAGAGCAGCCATCTTCTTCACAAATGACCTACTGTGGCTTACACTCTTTCTACACGGTATCTACAAGACACTATATTTATATTGTATTTAGCATAATACATAGCATCAAAAATACTAATTGATTTCCCACAGACATGTATGCCAGACTCAAATAACAATGAAATTATTTAATGTCAACTCTCTGCAGTAAATATATGTATTTTACATTTCAAAATGAATTGCTGAAACAAAATACCTTTCAAATATTCCACTTTTTTGAGATGGGAGTGTAAATTATTATAATCTCATTGTGCAATAATTGTGAGAAGTGCTAACTAAATGTTGCTGTAGCTACAATATAAAACCTGAATACACCGGTGGATTGTTCTGATTGAGTATAAAAACATACTTTTCTCCATTTTATTGTAGGCCATCCATACTAAAAGGCAAAGAAGTGAAATTTCCTGCTGAGGAAGTTTCCATTGATGCTTCAATAACTTTTTTTTTTTTCTCAACCTGGATTCCTTTTATGTTCCGGAATTGATTGAAATTCAAGGTGACTGGAGCTGCCACAATCAGAAGGACCTAGAACGCTACAGACTTCCTGGATTTGCACCTGAGGTCTCCAAGGTGTTTCTGATACATTTGCAGTGAATCGTTTCTGAAATACTACAACGAAATATGGCTTTTGAACATGGTTCAGTTACATAGTTTGACTTTTAATTAATTGATTTTAGATTGCAAAGTGTATTCATGTTGTGTTTGCTAGCTGTAACCCTGGCTTTTAAAAGGGATTTCTTTGAAAGCCGCTAAATGTTACACACTCTTATCAGCCAGTGTGTCACCTGTATACTTTTCATTTTTATTATATATATAAAAAGACCAAGAGGAAGGTAGAACCAACAGCTAACACAAGCAAAAGAGAAATGGGGACAGGGTGAGACAGAAAGAGAAAGAGGGGCAAGAAGGGATGTAATCTATAAAAAAGGCAAAGGGACTGGCTTTGTCATGACAGTCTCCTCTCCCATGGTGGGGAAGATGTGTGTTCATCTGCTCCAGCAGTCAGGCTGAAAAAGCCGGTGCTGTTGCATTCACTCCAGCATGAGTCCAGCAAGACTCATGGCTGCCTGGTTGGCAAAGGAAGCTTGTTATCGCCCCCCTCGTCCCTTCATCTTCTTTCTCCTCTTCTTCCCCCCACGCCACAAGCATCTGCATTCTGTTTGCTTCAACAAGCCCCCGCGCTTCCTGACCACCATGTAACGAGGAAACAAGCAGCGCTGTTTTATTCCTCTTGAAAGACTCAGGTGAAGACAAACAAGCCCAGGTGGTTGTTTGTGCTGGAGCAAAAACGTCCTGATCCTGAAAATCAAATGCCTTCCCGTCAAGCCAAAGCCGGTGACCCTGCAGTGTCGGAGCTGTCCAGCTGCTTCAGGAAGTGAACCTCAAATCCCCCAAAACAGAGATAATCTAAAGGACTCGATCAACCAAAAAGAGTCACATGGGAACAGAGCGGTGGAGACAGGAGAGTTTACTGAATCCACAAAAACTTGCCTTTTTTTGCCTTTTTATAATTATGTCAGATATGCCTGGTTTTGCCATAAGGGACACTTTGACCCTTAACGTTTTATTGCACAGCTGAATTTGGTTGATTTCCTAGCTGTTAAGAATGATCCACAAACTTAGCAGCAAAATACTGTACATTAAAGGCCTGCTATCGCTGAACCAACATTTCAGACGTCTCATGTCTTCTGGTGCTGATCTGTATCCCCAGAAACAGAACCAAAAATGAAGAGGCACTTTGATGCACTACAAACTGGAACAAACTCCCAGAAAACTGCAAACCTGCTGAAACACTGACTTCCTTTAAATCCAGGTACAAATCCACCTGTTTAGCAATGCTTTTGACTCAAGATAACAAGAAGTTTTTATGTTTTTATGATGTACTTATGTTTTCATATGAAGCACTTTGAACTGCCCTTTTGCAGAAATGTGCTACACAAATAAATTTGATTTTCATCACGATTAAAGTCACAGTCAAACATGTGAAAGACAGTCTTAGACCATATTTTAACTTTTTGGCATTTGATGGAAAATTAACACACTAAACACACCTTCTCCTCAGCAAAACACGATGGTGGCAGAAACATGATGTGGGAATAAACTTGTTTCAGCAAATACAGATGCACGGAGCTGTAAATACATGGAAATGTATTGAAGTTAAAATTGGGGTGGAGTTTCCCCTGCCAACAGGACCAGAACCATAAACAACCATGAACATGATGGAAGTATTTGAAACAAATTCCAGACCTGTAACCACTTAAGAATCTGTGGCAGATTCTTAAAATGAAAATGATTTCACGTTACAAGGCTTCACTGCTCATAAATTCCTATTAAAAGCCACTTTAGTATAAGGTTTGAAATGATTCTAAAATGCGGAAAAGCTCAAGGGATGTTAATACTTTTAATATTTTTTGGGGTTCTTTTGTATATCTTTGTAAACTGAAGGATTATCGAACAACAGCTGGTAAATTGAAAAGTAAAATTGTCAGCCATGCAGCCGTTGTAGGTGGACCTCTGTCTAAATCACATTATGTTTCACATAAAAGATAAAAGTTCACTGCAATAGTCAGAACATGCAAGTCAAGCATACACTCAGTTGACACTAATGAGAAGAGGTGCATATCCAAGTCTGTGTGACTTTACAATACTTGAAATAATGAATAAATAGCTGGAAAGGAAGATAAATGGTGATCAAATCTGTTATCGCACAAACTCATGCAATCATAAGGAATAAAGAATGAGATAAGCCGATTATCTCTGTTACATAAAAAACAAAATCTGTCACAATACATTATGAACTTACTGCCATCTGTTTGTTTTTATTCACACTTGGATGATTTTTTTTTGCTTCTCTAAACCTCAAGCTGAGGCTGGATTTTGCAAACTTTTGGCCCAGCGCAGCAACAAAGTATCAGGAGTTGATTGAGTTGATGCTCAGAAGCCTTGTGAGCCCTTTTCAAGTGAGCCTCCCGTGGGTTTTCCCCTCCGTGGTTCAGGATTGTGCCGGGAGCCACGCCGGCTCCAGCTGACAGGGTCCCCCTCAGGTCCCGGCAGCTGCCAAGGATGAAGAGAAGGCTCTGCGCAGACACGCAGTGACAGGAGCTGATGTGTCCGTCACTGCTTTCATTTCCTGCGCTTCACCATTGATTCGTCAGCGGGGTGACATTAGTGACACGCTCTTTTAATCTGCTGCAAAGACCTTGGCCTACGGAGCACATCTCTTGAGGACGAGAACAAACCCTCAGCGACGGGGGCCCAAATGGAAACTATCACTTTTTTCCAGATGCTTGCAGCACCATGACTGGATCTGGGGCTTGTTTTGCTTTTACAAGACAATCCAGGAGGAACGCAGTAGAAAAAGTTGGACCAACGCAAATTGCTGAAAGCACCAGGCTAAAGAGGGATGGTTATTATCAAAGATTATATTGATCAAACAGAAAAGGAGAAAAAAAAAGTTATAAACAATTATTCTAGAGGGAGGCTATGGCCCATCATTTTCTGATGGATAGCTGAAGTCTGACAGTGACTTCAATTTAGGCTTTCAGGCGCTCCCCTCTTGCGAGCAGGTAGCTTCCTCCCATGTGTTGTCAAAGCGGGTTTGACATATTGTTTCAGAAGCAGAAACAGGGAGGGTGTTGCCAGCGGAGACACGAGCCTGCATTTTGTGAGCAAAATTAAAGGTCATTTGGAGAAAGTGAAAATTAATGTGAGCTATCAATTTCAGCCTTTTAAAAAATGTGACATATTCCTGCTTGACACATCTTAATTAGGCCATCAATAGTGTGGCAACAGTGGCTAATGGTGCAGAAGACACGGCCTGGATAAGTTGCTTTTCAGACATTTAGCAAACATTCTTGGAGCTCTAAGAGAAATTAAACTAAAGCAGAAACACAAATTATGATTTAAATATTGTTTGATTCCTATAGTAAAGTAGAGCCTCCTACATGTTTTACACCTTTAGTAGGCAAGTGAAAAACTATAACATGAATTCTTTTGTAATTGCAGCACCAAACTTGAAGCAGAGTATATTTATTCAGTGATAAAAATGATGAAATGATGAGGGGGGGAAAAAAAACTGTCTAAAACCATTCTTTACATTCATGTTTTATTTTCGGTAACTTTAAGTGTCAAAAACCTAAAAAGTGTTTAATGTGATACCAGAATAGCTGCTTGTACTTGGAATATCTGCAATGATTTACAACAGAAATATAATGCAAATGAACTTTAATAGCTAGCTACCAAGCCCAGAGAGACAGAAAGATCAGGACATCTTTAATATGTGTTTGAATTAATCTTTAATTTAAACACACAACTCAAAAACAAAAAACAAAAAAAGATTATTGTTTAGTATATACCAAAGCTGAAAACTGAATCAACACACTCTGTTCTTCTTATGATGCATTGTGTTTACCGTTGAAGTCAAAAACTGGATTTAGGAATGACATCCAACACGCATTATTTTCTAATTTTGCACTCTAACAAACTGGCTAATTACCATTAGCAATACAAGCTAATAGTAATGTGTGTTTCTGCGTTTTGCAGGCAAATACTAAAACTCTGTTTACATAATGTTTCCAAAGACATATTTGTTGCATATCTGAAAAACAAGACATTACACAACAACAGAATTAAAAAAAAACTTTAAGCAGATGAAAACGTAAATAGCACTGGAAATAATGCAATGCTCCTGCCAGCCCTGTAGGAGGTGGTAAGTTTGATCTAGTGCATTTAATCACAGTGGTCCGCTGTTGTGATGCTGCAGGCATGGCAAAAAAACACTGCAAAGTCTGTTAGCGCAAGACAACGTGACTGATGTCATCATTGGTTTGGGTTTTCATGGACATGGTTCACATTTGCTCAGGATGCTTTAAACACTTTTCAAAGCATTAAGATAATTAAAGACAATTCAAGTTTAAATCTGGGAACTTCAGCTCCAAAATCATTGACATGGAATCAAAAAAAAAAAAAGATAATAATAGAGGAAACTAGAAAATTCCTGAAGAAATTTAACCGGGGCCTGCCAAAGTGTGCCCGTCGGTTTCTGATGCTAAAACTTGGCATCAATGCTAAGCTTAGCTGCTTTGCAAGCCAGACACTGCTCTCCTTATGCATTGCTATGGCCAGGCCCCAATAATTGTCACATAGTAACTATTAGCAGTATCGCTACACAGCTGTTAGAAACAAAGAGAACACCACAACCATTCCACAACCGTCGTCTCCTAGCAACGGCGGAGTGATACTGACCGCCCTCCACAAACGCGTCAAACAGGACTAGTTGATAGCACACAAAACAAAAAACAAAAAAACAGTATTAATTCACATAAACTATTTCAACAAAATGGCCTGTGTGTCACATTAGCTCACAAACAATTATAGCAGCACTATTCTGTAAGTGCATTTGGCTTACTCAAATTAAATATTTGATTTTATTTCAAACAGGCCTTTAAAAACAAGCAACTTATAGGACAGAAAAAAAATTATGTATACATAACCAAGAACAAAATAATTGGCTTAAGAAAACTTATTTAATCCTTTCCCTTATCTCAGTTTACTTGCCATCAAAAATATGTAATTAAAGCTATAACATTCATGTTTCTGTTCAATATTCTGTGCTAAAGAGCCAAAAAATAAATTATATTACATAGACAAAATGGTTACAAACTCAAGACAAGAAAATCTATGGATACATAATAGTAGTAATGACAATTTAAATAATCAAACCTACAGCCATAGAATAATTACCAACTCCTTGCCAACGTACACAGATAAATTCTTCTTAATTTGTGTTTAACCATTACACTCTGGCATAAACAGCAATTTTCCCTAGTTGGAATGAACTTCTACAATACATACGTTACTGTAATTGAATTACTAATTTCAGAATTGTAACAGAAAAGTAGAGCTTTGCTACTGAACTTATCAAAAACACTTAAGGTTCCAAGATTTGAGGACTTGAAATCAAATGAATTGTGGGAAATAAAGTTGCCCCCAATGTTTATCTTCAAAGCTTAACATTGTCCCCAATGTTGAGCTTTGGCCACCAATGGTTGTCGTTATGTCTGATGTTTAGCATTCAGTGTTATCGTGGCTGTTTAACTTCATTTCCAATGTTCAGCATTTAATATCCAGGATATTTAACGTTGCACCGACTTTATTTAATGCTTAACGTTTAGCATTATTGCCAATGTTTATCAGATGTCAAACTTCATCTCCAGAAAAGTTTCCTTTTGCGTTAAACATTGGAGAAAAAGGAAAACATTGCAAACACAGTAAACATCAACTATAACCTTAAACGCCAAGGACAATGTTAAGCACTGGAGATCAAATAAAAAATTGGGGACAATGTTAAACATCCTGGACAACTTCAAACATTGGTGTTAACATTGTCCCCCATGATTAATATCGTCTCTTCTCTCATCTCAAAATAAATCTTCATGTTGAATCTCCACATTTAAAGAAACTCCCAGGATTTTCTGCTTTTATTCATTTTATTTTAACAGATTGTGAGAACATCCTTGTAAAGGCATTAAAATGGTCACATAATTCCCATGAATGGAAGGGAAACAGAATAGGTGAATAAAGGGAGAGAACCAAGTTGGATGGATGGTCCCATTTAAAATAACAACCCTGAAAATAAAGCCTGGTGGCCCGCCAGGCTGATAAAACGCTTGGAGAAACTCTGACTTCTGTCTATAGCGCTGGTTGTAAGCGGGAACCCCATCTATATCGGCATCTCCAAACTGGAACCTTCTGTGTTTATGTTTCTAAGCGATCTTTGGGCTGCTCTTGGTCCGATCCCTCTTCTAGGATCTGTTTGCCACAGCAGACCCGACCCAAATAGAGCCATGAAGCCTCTGACAGCCCTAGGATCACTGGGACACTCAAACCCCTCCACCACGATAAGGTGGCAGCCCATGGAGCGGAAAAACAAAGGCAGAATCAGTTCCCTTCTCTGACCTGAGCTGATCTGGGGAGAGGCCAGAAGGTGGCGCTCTGATGTTTCTAGCCAAACAGTTTTGTTAGAAACCAAGCCTTTTCCAACTAAAAAGTTTAGTTAGAAATTAAACTGTTTGTGATCTCAGTTATTTTTCTCTCCATAGAAGCAACACCTGGTCTGGAGCTGATCGGCTGTGGTTGCTTCCTGGAGGACATTTGCTGACATGATGCTGCCATCACCTAACCGTTCTCTCTCTCCTTTTCACTTCCATGAACATGGAAAGTTCTCCTGATAAGTCGACCTGTTGTATCCCCGCGGTCTCCTCTCAGCTCGAGTCGGTCGTGGCAGATGGCTGCTGGTACTGAGCCTGGTTCTGCTATTGGTTTGCTCCTGTAAGAGGAAAGCTCTTCCTCTCCACTGTTACAACATGCATGCTCTGTATGAGGGATTACTGTAAAGTCAACAACTCAACACAAGCGATTTGCTGTCGCCCCCTGCTGGTCAGGAGGAGTGAATGCTGTAAGTAATGACTCCATACAATCTACTGGGTTTCATTTGGCACAAACTTTTTAACTACTTTAAAATTAAGTGGACCTAATGAATTGATAACTTGGATCAATAGTAATCTGACTAAATTGAAATGACTTTTTGTAAAATGCCTTGAAAACAACATTGTTGTGAATTAACATAATTATAAGTTTTGAACGTTTTGATATCTACTTTTGAAATCTACTTTTGTAGTTTTGAACATTTTAATATCTACTTTTGGGGTTTTGAAATCTACTTGAACTTTCATGTATTGGTTGTTGGGATTTTTGTTTGTTTTTTATATTGTTTATTGGTGGGGTTTATTTATTAGTTTGAAAGTTCAATTTTATGTATTGCCAATTCACAACAAATGTCATCTCAATGCACTTTGAAATAATTTTAGTTCAACCACATATACTCCAATTGCTGCAGTTGATTATTAAAGTAATTTAAAAGTTTGTACCAAATGAAACCCAGTAGTTTGTATGGAGTCACTACTTACAGCCTTCACTGCTCCTGACCTGCAGGGGGCGACAGCAAATTGCTTGTGTTGAGTCATTGACTTCCCAGCAGTCCCTCATGCAGAGCATGCAAGTAGCAACAGTGGAGAAGAAGAACTCCCCTCTACCAGAAAGAAGCCTCCAGCAGAACCAGAACCGGGCTCAGTACCAGCAGCCATTTGCCATAACCGACTGGAGCTGCGAGAAGACAGAGCAGAGACAACAACAAGTCAACTGATCCAGGAGACATTTCCATGTTCATGGAAATGAAAAGGAGAGGGAGAACGGTTAGGTGATGGCAGCATCATGTCAGCAAATGCCCTCCAGGAAGCAACCACAGCCGATCAGCTCCAGACCAGGTGTTGCTTCTATGGAGAGAAAAATAACTGAGAAAACTAAAACAGTTTAAATAATAATGTAGTAAAAACAGAAAATTACAAAACAGCAGCATAAATACTGACAGATCACAATAAACCAGTCTAAGCCTTCTCATAACCAATGCCATAACCATGGTAACGCTAAAATGATGCAAAGACACATTCTCAAAAAAAAAAAAAAAAATCAATAAACATTAAATTCTAACATTGACACTGAAGTTGGAAGACATTTTAAATATTGAAAATAAACAAAAACAAAATTAATTATGAAGTCTTTAAACAAAATTGTCCATTTAAAAAAAATAAAGAAAAATGGTTTGATGAGGCCAAAGTACCATACTGAAGACTTATCCAGTTTTTGGTAGAAACAAAAACAATATGATCCAGGAGGATTCCTGAAGGACAACAGGACAAGTGCAGGTTTAAGGTCAAACCCTTAACTCAGAATGGAACTGTAAATTTTCAAAAACACGCAACTATCACTTAAATAACAGCAAAATACCTGCAGCAATTCTTGAAGAAGACTACCAAGACTGATGGTCGAGTAATTAAGGTCATTCATCAGCAGAGGGAAGGGAGGGTGATGATGGGGGCTTCTTCTGTTGTTCGATGGGGATCCAATGAAGGATGAAATCCGAGACGAAAAACCAGATGATCCAGGAGGATTCCTGAAGGACATCAGGACAGGTGCAAGTTTAGGGTCAAATCTTTAAGAATGAAACTGTTACTTTACAAAAACATGCAACTATCATGTAAAATAACAGCAAAAATACCTGCAGCATTTCTTGAGGAAGAGTGTTAGGGTCACTGAGGTCATCCATCAGCAGGGTGGCGATGAGGTTTTTTTCTGTTGTCATTGGGGCAATAATCCAGGAGGGTTCCTGAAGGACAACAGGATGGGCACAGGTCTAACCCTTTAACAACTCAATGTACAGTTTCCAAAACCTCACACTTGTAAATATCAGACAGCAAAATACCTGCAGCATTTCTTGAGGAAGATTTCTGAGCCGGATAGCGTGATCACTGATGTCATCCATCAGCAGAGGGGGCAATGAAGGCCTTTTCTGTCTGTCACTGTCAGGAGCAGTCAGGGAGTGGATGGGTCACTTCAGGACCTTTCCCACCAATGAGTCATTGGTCTCGTTGGTTTTTGTTGCCACTGCAATGGATTCCATACACATATTTGACTGAAGAATCTAAGTTTGGTTGGTTAGTTTTCAGACCCCGTCGGCAGGGTTCGTTTCCACACAAACCCGGCCGAAAGGCAACCGACCCCTTGCCCGTCGGCAGGGTTCGTTTCCACACAAACCCGACCGAAGGACAACCGACCCCTTACCCGTCGGAAAGGTTTGTTTCCACACAAACCCAACCGAAGGACAACCGACCCCTTACCCGTCGGAAAGGTTTGTTTCCACACAAACCCAACCGAAGGATAGCCCAAGCCCTTTATCCGGGCTCTCTTTGACACCTTTACCCTTTTGTAACCAAGATCAGAATTATCTTTCAAATAGCCTACTGTGTTTTTCTTTTGAGGAGCATTATGCATGTAGTGGATAATGCTCCACTCCATGCAACATTTGTTACATTCCTTGAACTCATCCAATGACTTGAGGAGTCGCTACCAGAAGTAGCATGCCACATTTCCTGGTGCTGGATTCACACTCCAACCTTTCATAGTCCGAGGCCATCTGGCATCTTCAGAGACGTCGTTCCATCTCAACAAAATCTGTTGATCAACTTCTATATCTTCCCGGTCCATATACCATGTCTTCTTCATCCATATACCATGCATTGACAAGGCCTTTACCAACCATAAGCTCAAAACCATCATATCACAACATACACACTCAGGATGCATGCATTATTTAAATTGGTTAAAAGTTAAGCTAAAGCAGTGGCTTGCACTGAGGGTCCTACCTGGGGACAGTGGAGAGGAAAAACTTCCCTTTAACAGGACGACTTTCCAAAAGAAGTTAACACTGCCCCAATTTAAATTTGTTAAGGTATACAGGTAAGCTTAGGCAATGCCTCATAATGAACATGCATGTAATGACAGTAGAAAGGAAAAGCTTCCCTTTAACAGGAAGACTTTCCAAAAAAAGAAAAAAAAAAAAAAGACAGAGACACCGGTTATCAAACATTGGTTGAAAGCTATGAAAGCTGGAGCAATGCCTCTTGTTGAGGTTGCATGTGGTAACAGTGTAGAGGAAAAACTTCCCTTTAACAGGAAGACTTTCCAAAATAAGATTAACACTGCACCAATTATGTAAATTCATTAAAAATAAGCTTAAGCAAAGCCTCCTACAGAGGATCCACGTGGTAGCAAGAATGGAAAATCTTCCCTTTAACAGGAAGATTTTCCAAAAAAAAAAACAAAAAACAAAAAAAAACTGTAGTTATCAAACATTCATTAAAAGTTATGCAAGCTGAGTGGAGACTCATACCAAAGATGTATGCTGTGACAGCATATAGGAAAAACTTCCCTTTAACATGAAGACTTTCCAAAATATGATTAACACAATATGATTGGACCAGTTATTTAAATTGGTTAAAAGTTTAGCTAAAGCAATGGCTTGCATTCCGGTGATAGTGGAGAGGAAAAACTTCCCTTTAACAGGAAAACTTTCCAAAAAATATTAATTAAAACTGCACCAATTATTTAAATTCATTAAAGGTAAAGTAAGCTTAAGCAAGGCCTTCTACTGAGGATGCAAGTCATGACTGTGGAGAGGAAAAACTTCCCTTTAACAGGAAGAGCCCTCCAGCAGAACCAGAAGATGGCTCTGTATGAAAGGCCATCTATCACTACCCCCAGGGGATTTGAAAGGACAGAAGAAAGAGACAGAAAAAGAGCTGCTCCAGGAGTGTTTCTACAGGAGAAAAGAGCGTTAGTCGCAGTAGAAGCTCCTTTGGTGGCTTTATCTATGAAAAACAAAAGTTATTTGCATCAAAAGGTCCGTCAGTTGCTTAGTCTGGGAGAGAAAATGCGTTATAAACAAACTTAAACACTGAAGTGCAGGTTCTAGTCGATCCTCTCCAGAAGGAAAGCATGGAGTCCAGCTGAAAGCCTGCACATAATGGTGGGTTACAGTGTAAACATTACCTCCGTCAGCTCTGGTCTGTGGCTCCAGGAGATCTCTCTGTTGTCCCTCATGGTCATCCAGAAGAAATGAAGTCGCATGACGAAATTGCGCGAGGCCACACGTTGTTTTGGCCCAAAAATTTATCGGTTTTCGCTTTTAAATTGAACGTAAATTAAATTTGTTTTAGTTATTGAGTTATTAAAGTATGGACCCTAAATTTCAAACTAAATATATAGGTACAAAAAATAAAAAAATATGTATGCATGTTGAAATATAAAGACCAAATTTTCACCCAAAAGCATATTGGAAAGATAATTATCCCAATGTGAACAAAGCCACATTATATTAGTACTAATAGGTATGTATGTTTTTATAGTGATATTTACAAAGCATAAGCTTCATCACTTCCTACAACCTCCAAACTGTATTTGCCATGTCCTTGGCAGCCATCTCTCTTTCATGACAACTGACTTTAAGCCAGGAACTTCAGATTGTAGATATCAGATAGATTCTAGTTACACCTAAACCTCCACAGGTCACAAGACCACAGAAACTGCTTCAAACAGCACTAAAACCCCAAAGATAGAAGGATTTAAAACAGCAGAATCCTTCTCAGCTCATTGACTCTCAACGGAGAATCAAACCAAACCAGCAAGCGAGAGGCCTAGCGTTGGCCTTCAACAAACAGCGTTTGCATCAGCAGCGTAGCAAAACCCGCAACAGCTCCTACCCTGAGATGTCTTCTGGACCCGCCATTGGAACAGTTCTTTGACTTAACAAACCTTTGACGGGTTGGGCGGATCCGCCAGGCACCTTGTAGCGTTTCCTCAGCTTGACGGAAGCGATCCTCAGCTTCATTGAAGGGAATCCTCAGCTTGACGGAAGCGATCCTCAGCTTCATTGACGGGAATCCTCAGCTTGATTGAAGTAAATCCATAATCGATCAACTTCTCGCTCCAGACGTCATTATATCTCCTCGGATGTTTCAGGGACGCCAGTAAACAAACAAACAGCCGCCGAGAGGCCATGGTCGGGTCTCTCCTCTTGTGCTGCTCTGTTTAGACACAGAAAAAAAAATGACTTCACCAACGTCATTAGTGGAAAAGACAAAAACTTAGAAGGTTTCGGAAAAATAACTTACCGAATAACAAACGCAGCGACTTCAAACATGGCGCTCCCGCAGCCTACTTGCCATCACTGCGGCCTGCTTGCAGGTCGAGTACAAGACGCCAAACTAGGCCTCGATGAACACCGACACGATTTCAATCGGATCCACAAAAGTTTCAGTCATTAAGCTGGGCGTCCACTCGGATTCCGCGTCTTGGGAGATCATAAAATATCAAGACCAACGGCGTCGTGACTCCATGCGGCCGGGTGCTAGCCGCATCTTTTAATTAAACGCACCTGCGTCATATTTCTATCCAACATGGCGCATGCGCGTCACGCTCATTAATAACAAAAATGGCGCCAATCGCCACTGTTGCCAGATTTGGCATTTTCCGGTCCAAACATTGTAAAAGTAAACGTGTAAAACCTGCCCAACTGCAAAGAAACGGTACGAATCTAAACCTATAATAAAACTCACGTTAAGCACAATATGTTTTATTCATGACCTATTCTTAATATATTTTTAGAATAATTTAGAGAAGCAGCAAAATTTAACATTTAATTTTTATAATGTAGGACTGAAGATTTTCCTTTTTAGGTTTTCAAAATGTAAATTTTTCTAAGAACAAACTAATACAGTTTTAGAGAAATTTTGAGAAACAGCAAAAATGTATTTATATTATTTTTTATATATATAACTATATTCATAGTTTTTAATCCTAAAACTATGAGGGATAAACTTACGTTTTATATTTTCAAAGCTTAATACCAAACTTCTGCTCCAGTAATGTACTGACTCTTATGGAGAGTGAAGCGTGTCATTATAAGTTTAACTAAACAATTAATAACTCAGTCAGCATGCAAATGTAAGCACTGCCTTATTTTTGATTTTAAAACTACAAAAATCGATTGACTTATTTTTAAATCTTTGTTTTTACGTCCATCAGATTATAAATTTCAAACTTTTGTTAGTTTGAAGGGCAAAAGGAGCTCCAAATCTGAAGGTTTTATGCAGCTGCCGCATTGAGCTCTCAGCAGATATCCTACCTGGTAACTGATGACGTTCTCTCTGCAGAAGCGCCATGAAAAAGAGAACATCAGGGGAGCAAAGAGGAGCTCTGAAACTTTTCAGAAAAGTCTCAAAATGAATGGCTCAGAGCCTGAGTTAACCTGTCACTTGTTTTTGCTCTGAAACATCTTGACAGAAAACCGTAAGACCTAGAGAAATTTTGAAGACATTTTACCGGAGCAGACATTCGGTGCGATGTTTTGACCGACTTTCAGAGCAATCGAGCGATATTTGTAGCCATGAGGGCGATTTCAAAATATTTTTTTTTGTCAAAAATCCACTGTTTTTCTCACTCTAAAAGAGCGGCAGTTAATGTCAGTTACACTCTGTTTCGTTTTTCGTTTCGGCAGTTGGAAATTTTGCTCTTTCGACGCTTTTTGTCGCGGTCGTAAGTCCGATTGCCAATAAAAATAATAGCTCCCCTCCCGGGATCGAGCCGCACGTTTTCATACCACTTTTGTGGGTGGGCTCGCAGCGGTACGAGCCGCATTCCGGTTGACGTAAGAAAAATAAAGAAATAAAGAGACATTCTATTGATAGTAGAACAATAGGTGCCTGCCATGCAATGCATGGAGGCAGTCCTCCTTATGCATTGCTATGGGGCAGGCCCCAATTATTCTGAACAAAGATCCAACTGTGAGCACTGGATGGGTATTTTGTTGCAAAGCAGTTGTGGGAGGGGAACAGCACATTTAACTTCCAGTGTTATCACATTTTATACTTTTAATCTTAAATATGACTGAGTTATCTACAAGGATCCAGTCCAAAGTGTGTGATTTAATTACATATTTCTTCACAGAAAGCTTGACAGTCTTCCACCAGGAGATTCTAATTCTCTGAAAGGAGGAACTTTCTTTATTAGCGTCACACTCTTTAAACTCTTCCTGCTCCCTCCGTCCCACCCACCACCCATCCCATACCACTCAGAATAAATAAGATAAGGGAGAGCAGTGAACGCATCCATCATTCAAAGTGGAAAAGGGTAATTTAGCTGGGCCCTTCTGACAGCTTTACAACTTTGCACGCTATTCTGTTTTAATTGGCAATCATGAATTAAGTGAATGAGAGCCATGTTGGCTGCCAATGTCTGTTCTTATTGCAGCTTTTAATTGGGTTGACTTGATGAGTTCCTGAGATATAACCACACAATATATTCTCGTGATTGGCAACCCGTTTGTCGCCATATAATTAGGGCTGCTGACAAATCAGGCGTACGAGGGTTTCCTCCGCAGCCGTACTGGGTTCGTTCATCTGACACGTCTCGTTGGACCGTATGTACGGTTGTGTGCAACATATCACCAACAGATCTTTGGTGCTGAATGCAGAGATGAGACCAAAGGTCTGCGATCATCAAGTGACACTTCATGCACACGGCCTTGCAGAAGTTTGTATTATACCCCTTTATTCTTATCCTCCTAAATAAAGACCAGCACAATCAATTCCTTCAGAAGTTACCCAAAACATATTCAAGTAGTGTGTAACTTAATCTCAGAACAAATCCAAGGTTTTGATAAAGAAACAGCGGCAAACGGCATCATGAAAATCAGGAAATGCCACAGAAAGGTCAGGGAGAAGAAGTTTGAAGCAGCATTAGGTACAACGTGGGTCTTAAAATCCAGGTCTGGAAGTCTGGCAGTGTCCTGCACCTTTTAGATGTTTCTGCTTCATGACACCCAAGTCAAGCAATCAGGGCATTAGCCGGACACTGAAGAACTTATTCAGCTGTCCTGCATCTGCAGGGTGCAGGACACTGACCCTCAAGGCCTGGATTTGAAGACCCTGCTGCAAAACATTATCCCAGCCTTTGACACTGCAGTCACCTCAAAATGAAAAGAAAATGGTACAAATATTACCTTTGATAAATAAACATGCTTCCATTTTAATAAAGCAATTCAACATATCTACCTGCTTGGGATGACTGCAAATGAAAATGCCAGACTGTGAGCCACCAATGAAGATATTGGGAAAAAATACACAACAGTTTCATTCAAATGCAATTCAACAGCTGCTTTTTTTGTAACAAAACCACTCAGTTCTTTTGCAATGTCATTTTGTGAGGACTAGTAAAACATCCTATGTTCCTAAGGACATTTTCTAATTCTTTGGGTCTCATGAGAGAAGCTAAATATTCAACCAGTTTATTGGAAAATAAAGTGTCAGAGGAGGCTCCTTTAACAAAAAGAGGTTGGAACTACTGAGACAAAGGGGCG
The DNA here is from genome assembly GCA_902982915.1 of Phalloptychus januarius. NCBI lineage: Eukaryota > Metazoa > Chordata > Actinopteri > Cyprinodontiformes > Poeciliidae > Phalloptychus > Phalloptychus januarius. The sequence goes on from CADWAE010000362.1 coordinate 9,137,456, forward strand.
AGAGGTGAACAGAACAGATTTAAGGAATTAACATAGCAGAATGAGAATATTTGTCTTACTGATTGCAGAGGACAGTTTGTAGCCAGTGAGGAATGAACGAAGTCTAGGGTGTTGGTTTGAGTAGACGGTGGAGCGTTGGAGGGTTGACAGGTTGGTTGGAGGATTTAAGGAAGTAGGGAGCCTTGCAGTTGCCTGGATGACGTAATCTGGGTGGATTATTGCATGAGGTGACTTGATAGACAGTCACAGAGGGAAGTGATCCAAGATGGAGGTAAGGACAGAGAACAAGGTAAGTGAGGATGTAACACAAGCACACCCAGACCCCTGATTGCAAGTTTATGCAACAAAATATTTCCTGGGACAAGAACTTAAGAGTGATTTCCTGTGTCATGAGGGGTCACATAACTTTTACTCTTTCATCTCTGTTGTATTTTGAAAACAATTTTATATCCCAGGATAAACTCACCATGTGGAAATAAAATACTGTATGAAAGTAAAAACCATCTTTTCTTTTCACTTCAGTTGCGGGTTACTTTTCATTGATCACATAGAATCCCATTAAAACACAACAATATTATTTACATCTAAATAATAGTACAATTTATACACTAGGTGATTTTAAACAGCTTCAAGTCTGTGGCTGTAAAGTGACGAAATGTCGTGAAAGTTCAAAGTGTAGAAATGTTTTTTTATAAATGTTGCATCCCTTATTCTGATGCAGCAGTAGAATATCTGTGTTTGAATGTGAGATGGTGGAAGACCAAACTGCAGGAGTACAAAAGCATTTTCTTAAGATGTGAGATATTTTCCATTCATTTAATATCCTTTTTTTTTGTTTTGCAGCTGGTTCTTAATGATTAAGACAATCCCTACGGGTTTTCAGGCTCACCTCATACTTTTTACATATAAGGTCAAATGTTCAAAGCTTTTTCCTTTCCGACTTGCATTTGAAAAACAGAGAAAAAAAAGAAATTAAACATTAATAGGCTGATGAATAAATATTGTGTGTCTCCAGGACTCAGCACATTCTCCTTTTCCCTTTAGCTGGCTTAATTAACTCTTCCAGACGCCGTTAGTAAATTAACACATCTCTTTCAGTGTCCTTTGACATTGTTTTCCTTTTTTCCACTTCTCATTTGCTTCTTCATTTCTTCTTCTTCAAAATGAGTAAAGCAGGCGTTTAATTCAGCATTGTGCCACATGAAGGGACACATAATAATTCAACCTCAGAGTCACTATTTTAACTTACACAGCAGTTTTTTTTTCTTGCTTCTACTTCAGATGTAATTTAGATCATTAGCTGGAGGCAAAGGCACACTTGGGATGTTTTTGTATTCGCCAAATTGCACGTGAATCCCTTCTGGGTGTAAGACTCTAATTTCTGATTCAGAAGAGTGCAGGTCTGTGTGGACAGTTGCGTGTCTCGGTAATCAAAAACGACGTGAGTTTGTCTCAGAGGGAAATACTCCTCTTAAATCCCATTTCTTTGTGTATTTTCTCAGCTGTCTAGTAAAGAGACTCAGATTTCTTCTTACAAAAAGCTTCCGTGATCTATTATTGAATATTTTTCCTTTATTATTCCAGACAGAGGTTAGGCAAGAGTCCCAACCTGGAAGTGCTTTTATCTTTCTGGTCTTGAACCATCAAAACGGAGGTCAAACTTTTGTACTTTAAAAAATGATTCAAGATGTAATACAGTTGACCTTCCACCAAATGAAAAAAATCTTCTTCATAGATCAACAACACAGGGGAAAATGTTGGGAATATAGCACTCTGAATTTAACAAAGGACAACGAAAACAAAGATTCTTTTGAAGATGAGGAAAAAAAGTTTAGGACTTTGTAGCCTAAGCATATGGCAGTGTGTTGGGCTATGCATGTCCAGAGGCAAAAATGACTACCACACTGCAAATTCTGCAGACTTAAATCAACACTATGCCGAGTCAATTTGGTCCTTATCAGAATTGGTGTTAATTTAACTTTTTAAGAGTTATTTCAATAAGAAATTGACCAATTTTAACACTTGAAATGGTTATAACTATTCAAACTATACCATACATTCTTCTCACTATCAGAAAATCTTGAAGGAGATCAGCCTGTGTAATAGAAGACCAGATTGCTTTAATCTTTACCGTCTGGTCATCTGCCTTGGTGGATCTGGCATCTCGCATGTTCCTCTTGACAATAATTTAGAAATTTTCTATGGAGTTCAAGTCAGGCTAGTCAAGCATGATAACACCATGATCACTGGATCAGACTTCGGTACCTTTAGCAAAGTGTTGGAAAAGGAAATAATCATCTCCGCTAAAGCTTGTTAGCAGAAAAGGGAAAGTCGTCTCAAATTTGCTGGTAGACAAATTTGTGGACTTCAGAAAACAAGGTGGACATGGCACCCCACATCGTCTCTTTACTTCCACTAAACCTTCCACTAGTATGTTTGAATATAATGGTGTTCTGTAAGGTTTGAATTGTATCAAAATTAGATGGAAAGAAGGCTTGAGATGTTACTCTATCTGCATTGAATCTGTGAGTTTTTACTTTCTAAAATACAAAAAATATGGAACTTTTTCATGATATTCTGTGTTTGAGATGTTCCTCTATGAGCTGACTTGATAAATATAAACGAGTAACAGTGAAACTGAGTTTACGCTACAATGGAAATGCAGAATCCTGAAAATGTACTATAGAACGACGGCTGGATAATGCTCGAATTGTGAACAGTGCAGAGCTAAACATTTTACGACTATGGCGCAATGAGTATGGATGAAAAAGGGAAAAGAACACTATTTTTCACGCTCCGCTACAAACACCGTACTTGTTGAAATCCATAATTTAGACAGGACTGCAGAGCCTCATCATGCCAAGAATTGCAGCTGGTATGTGTTTGGCGACTGGTCAGTTCCGTCCAAGAAGGTCGAACCGTATACCTCACTCCTTGAAAGTCTTTCATTCTCATTACTTCTCAGGTCCTTCGTCTGACCTCACTCCTGCAGGCTTCTGCACTCTAAGATAATTAAATCTGAATATGAGCTGTGAATGTCCGCTACATGAACCAGCACCCTCTGTTATATAGAGGAAACTTTTTTTCAAAATGCTTCCGAACTCATCTTTCAATGTATTTAGGGTAATTTGTGCATGTCATGTCCAAGTATGCTTGTACTACAATATTTGACAACCAATCAGGCTTTAGATTGCTCACATGGTTTTGTCAAACTTTGTCTTGTTTTGAGTTCACATCAAAGTGTGGGAATATTTCAAGATGAGATGTAGAGATGAGATGTAGAGAAGAGATGAAAACAACTTGGGGTTGAGAAGTAAGGGAGGAGAGAGAGAACACGAAAACACAACCAGGGGTATTTTCAATAGGAAAGGAAAAGCAGCTAAACATAGAGGCACTGAGCAAGGAGTACTTTCCAGTAGAAAATGGTACCCAAACAGACAAACCATAGTTGATAGCCATAGTAACGTCAGTATAAGATTTCATGGAGGAATGAAACACATCGAAAGAAAATGACAGCAACAGTGGCAAATAAAACAAGTACACCAAACAGAGGTAGGAATACTTTCCATATGATTAGAGGCTAAAGACTTTAAACATTAATGGCAGTAGTTTTAACCAGTAAATATTTTTTTATTATTATTTGTTCTTACAACAAGGACATTTTGTAGTCTGTTTAAATTAAGTGGGAACTTGCAGTTCAAATAAACAAAAATGTGAACTCAAATTGAGTCTGGATTGGAGAATATGATCTGCAGGATCTGATATCATACGGATAGCATGATCATATTTTGACCCTTCTCACTTTTCAATGGGAAAAGTTTGTCTCAAAGTATCCCCTATGTTGCCACCAAGTGACATTTTTAATTATTTTTTATATATACTGAGCAAAGCACAACCGTCCGTCTTCCTATATAGTAAGCCTGAGGACAACATCGCTGTCACTTTTCTCTTAATCCTGCATATCTCCCGCTGTCAGTCTTAAAGAAGCTCCCGTCTAAACATGCACAGTTTCTTCTTTTTGGCTTTGGCCTGTGCTCTCTCCTCAGATCCCACCCTGCCACATCTGCCAGCACATGATAAATGTTACATCCCTCCATCAGAGGATCATTACATATCAAGTCCTGCTGTGACGGCGGAACGTCATGGCAGATAGTCAATGGCGTGGGGGAGGGGAGTGGCGGAACATGGAGGAATTGCACCGTAGAGGAGCCTGCTGGGGAGGATCAATGACTCATCTAACACCAGCATGCCCACTGCTGAACCAGGCAAAACCACTCAAACTCTCCGCCTGGCGATGAGCTTTTCCAGCTGCTCCGAGATGAGTTTGCTCTGCCAGACTCGACTACTTGTAGTGATTTGTTGATGCAATGCAGGCAAAAACTGAGTCGAAATGAGCATCTGGCTGAATCTAACATTAAGCTTTTAATACAAATCAAGTGAAAAACGTATGGACAAAGAGATCAAAAGTTATTTAGCTTTCTTGCATGGAAATTGTGAATTGCACAAAAAAATTGTACAGCTTTTAAAGCTGCTTTTCTAATTTCCTACAAGACTTAGCTGTACTGAAGTACTTACTGTAGCTCTTGTAAATATATATATTTAGTTTCAGCTAGAATAGTTCTTTCACTTCTTATAGGAGAGCTAAAGCTAGCACAATAAGTTTGTACTTTATAATGGAAAAAAATGGTTTGATTTAACTTCTACTCTATTTTTAGTACTTGCTACATTACAAATGTATGTAAAAAAATTATGTAATTATGTAAAAAAAACCCATATAATTTAAAATATTGAATAATGTTCCAAAAAACAGACTAAACCAAAGAATGCCAAGCGATCTGGACATAAATAACTCAGCAGGTATAATTTGCAGCGCATTTAATTTATTTCTCATTACAAATCACTTAATTACAGTTTCATAGCGTTAGAAAATGTATGTAGGTGTTCACAGTTACTTTTCGAGCATAATTGGTAAACCTTTCCTTGTGTTTGACCTGCCTGTGTGGATGTTAAATCATTCTTATCAGTTAATATGCTCCGTTACTGGAATCATTCATCAAAGTAGAAATTTTTGCTATTGTTCTTCACTGTGTCAGGCTCATGCGTTCCCGGTACTTTATTCGGCGACATCACAACTAAGGTTATGCAGATTAAAGGGACAAAGGAGATAAAGCAAGGCTTTAAAGAATAACCTGACATTTGGGGAAATCAGATTAATCAACTCCAATTCCGAAACCAGAAGTTCTGTGAACATAAGACACAAACGGATAAACACAGAAGGACAAGGCATGTAGCAGATGTTATTCTGAACTAACTTATAACATCCTAGTCATGTGATAATTAGGTGTGGTGTGGTACAAGATTTAGACATCAAGATTCAATCAAGACCTAATTGTTTTAATTTAGATGATTTAAGTAACTAATCCCATTTTTTTTTAATCTGGAAGATTCCAGAAAAGGAGAAAATTATGCTTTTTCTTACAAAATTACCAAGTAACAGAAAAAGAGAATCAAGGACTAGTGAAGGTCCAAGCTGCAGCATACAATCAAGTAGTTTATGACTTTGTCTTGCTTTCAGACGGCAGTACATTTGCTGAATCAGTAGTAAAGTCTTTAAAATGTTTGATCATTTCTCTCTCAAACCCACATCTTTAAAATCTAATAAAGTGAGCTCTTTTACATTTTATTGTTTCTTGAAATGGATTCTTAAAAACCACCAGCTGCAAAACATCACTACCAACGTAAGCATGCTTATTCAATAAAAATCATGCTACTCCTGCTTTTTTGTGCTAAACACATTCATTTCAGAAAATTAGCGAGCCGATATTACTTAATTATTGACTGCTTTAGTAGCCAGTATGCAGGGGATACATATTTGACCAGTAGAGAGGCTTTTCAAACTACTTACACCTATTCTGATTTCTTAAATCTGATTTCTTAAATCAGAATAGGTGCTAAAGATACTGATAGATTTGAGAAAATCGTGGCTTTGGGGATGCCAGTCAGTGAGGCAGATATTGTGTTGTTTTGTTCAAGAATTCCTCATACAACAGGCCATGTCTTCAGTATCCTATGCAAATAAATTAAACAGCTGACAGAAATGAAAACATGCCTCACCTGAGGCTCTAACACCTCAGTTGAGTCAGTCTCATGTGTTGAGACTGTTGAACACATCTGGAGTTCCTGTGAAAATCGGACATAAAGATTTTACAAAAGTGACTGAATTAGTTCCCAGAACTAAATAGGCTGCAGGAAAAACAAAAACAGACCAAGGAAATTAAAATAAGATCTAAACACAGATCCCTGAAGACCATGATATGAGTTGGCATCGCATCTTTTTTTTCCTACTTTACATTTTTGTCTAAACTGAAAACTGCTTTTTATTATTTTTATTTTCCACTTTAACAGCTCAGACTCAAAGTCCCAAACCACATATGGGCAGTTTTGCTTTACATAAAACATGGTGGGAAGCACACAGCATTGTCTCTGTGAAGCAGTTACTTTAACCATCTAAAAATAACATAACCAAACTCCTGCAGGAGTCAGGTAGGAAAAGGATCACTAAAAACCATCTTGAATATTTTATAACAAGGAATACACAGCAATGCCTGTGTGCTGAAGTTAATCTAAACCAGTCTGATTCTATGTGAATAATTAATCTTGACTTTTTGAACAACAAATTACCAAAATAAGTACATTTGTTTGGCTGCACCCTGGCATGAAATAACTTAAAAAACACAAAGTATGTAACAAGATCTAGAAGAAATAACAAAAACAACACACCATCTCCGTTGCCAAAGAACAGACGAGAAACAATATAATTCTCACCCATCTGGAAAGTCTTTTAAAGTTTCGACTTTGGAACCTCAGCAGACAACAAACTTTCCTGGACTTAAGAGTATCCACAAATTGAGAAACATGGACCAGTGATTAACCTCTTTAACAAGAGTGCATTAGCAATTCATCCAGGTGGTCACCAAAAAAAGAAAATGCAAAAGCTTTGAAAGCTTCATTTTTCAGCTAAGGTGAGTTTTCATAATTCAACAATAAGAAAGAGACCGAGCAAAACTGGCATCCAAGGAAGAGATCCAAGGACAATCTTACTCCTGACCAAACAAACATTCACATCTTCTAAACAACGATGTAAGATTGCACACATGATACAAAGCACTCCAGTTAAAACAGCTCAAAAGAAGAAAATTAAGTTAAGCTTCTTAAGTGGCTTCATAGTTTAAGCTTAAATCTGTCTGAGATGCTGTAAACTGGTCGTCGACGCTTAGAAAGTCTCCAGTAAGGCTGAACTGAAAATGTTTGATGGCAGGAGCATAAGCTGCAATTCATTTGGGGGCAGATACTTGATTACTTGTTTACAGGTTGGTTTAGATCAATGTTGTAAAAAATAACCTCATTGTTCAAGTTATTCCTGTCTGATATGTTTCATTTAAAATCTTTCACAACACTGCGTTTTTTAGGCATTTTCTTTGGTGCTTGTGAATGTTTACACTAACAAAGGCTCAGTATTTGAAGCAAACTTTGTGCATTCAGTTATAGTAAATAGTAAATACATGCAGAATGGTCTTCGCTGATAGAAAAAAAAGCCCCATTTTTTATGTGGTAATAGTCTAAAGGCTATTGAAACAGTAATGCAGCTCACCTCAAGGAGTGCAAACAGCCAGAAAAACAATAGAGATTCATCAGGCAGCAGCTTCTAAAGCTTCGGATCCTGACAGAGTTAAATGAATTGGTCTATCAGTGAGACACCTGAGAGAGAAAGTCTTTGGGAGTCTGTCAAGATAAACTCCGAAGGATCTAGAGGAGGGTGCGTTGCAGCAAGGTCATCGTCACATTGCATCAAACGAGGGGCGCCGGGAGGGAAGCTTTTGTTCTGCCGAGTGAAGTCCCATTCGCCAGAGGTAACAATTAAGACTCATCTGTCAGCACAACACCAATGTGTTCATTTGTGATTCCATGCCGAAGCTGTCTCTCCGGCTTGTTGAGGTTTTATAGGTGTCAGTAAAGTTGAGCATGCTCTAATGAACACCATTTTCTGTCATAAGTAGCTTCCATAATTCTCCGCTGCACTTCCAAATGATCGTCTGGTGGAAAAAGGATGAAAGTTGTAGTGGTGTGTCACACAACTTTGGCACCAACCAATCTCCTGGTGTCCCTGCTGTTCCCGGGTCGCCCTCTCGGCTCCAGTGAGCCTAATCAGATGTGACAGCTCTGGCCCGATAAAGTGGAGGTCTTTAACAAGTGCTCTTTTTGTTGAGTTGCTGCGGCGGGCAAACTGAAGATTGCATCTCCCATCTTAAGGCAATTTCTTTCTTGGGGTTTCGTCGTGGTTTTTATCATAGCTCAAGGTCAGAGTTAGCTGTCAAGGGTTATCATATAATTAACTTTGCGATGCTTACAGCAACACAGCTGTTGCATGTGGAGTAAATTAGGATGCAAATGTGACAACACGAGAAACGTAAGAGCAATGTATCCTTGAATCAGAGGCGCATATTTCAAGCGGTAATGAAGCTGCACTTGAATGAGCTGTTTGTGATTTCTGCTTGTGGGAATAAGAGACTGCAAGTCAATTCCAGCAGGTCTGTCGGAGACTGTGGCAGCGAGATAAAGACAAGGCAACATTGTATCAGTCTTGATCCTGATGCAGCACCCTCTCTCCTCGTCCTCTGCTTGGGGATTGCTCTCTAATACATTTACAATGTAGAGAACCGGCCCCCCTTCATTGTCCTCTCACGCCCGCCGCGCAAAACGCAGAGAGAGAGGATCCCGAACATTTTTTCTCCATTTCAAGATTACACTTTGGCTCATTCCTCGTCCCTTCCTCTGGTCTCCCCTCTTATAAACTCTTTCATTTCATAAACATCTGTTGGCACAGGGGAATCCCTAATCTCTCAAGGGCTTTCTTTCAGATTTCATTATTGAGACAAAATGCAGATTTGAGTAGCTGCAGATGTAGGCCTGGTTTTATATCCGCTCCCCCAACCCTAACCCCCAGTCCTTATTTTATTTTGATGGATTTATGGGAAAAGTAATCTAATACCAGTCATACACTAAATTACAAGTGTTTCAGTTGAACTTGTTATTGCTTCTGGGATGAGTTTACTTGACTCTTGTATGTTAAGGCAGCTTGTCTGTCATGGCTTTTTTTTTTCTTTCTGTAGGGAATACTTACAGCACTAAAGTGGTGAAGTAAAATGAGACTTAAAAGGGGACATAAAGCAATTTTCATGATGAGTTCATGAGGAAAAAAACTGTTATGGCACTTAAAATGAAGCTGATTTGCTCACCATATATTAGTATTAGAGACTTGAAGCAATGGATTATTTCACTGCTTTTCTAGTCTTCAAGATAACTTTTATTTTTATGTGTTTTTATAAAGACCAAACAATTTTTTTCCGACTTTCCAACATGCCTAGATCTGATATGAAAAATTCTGAATCCCCAATTTAACATTCAGATCTTCATTAAAGATAAATATCAGTGTTTAATCTCCTTTTTTAATTTATTAATGCAAAGAAAATGATTAAAACGAACCTAAACAGCAACATTTGAAATTACTCATTAAAAAATAAAAAAAATAAATATTATTTGCCAAGTATAAAAGTAGGACACCCTGCCCTATAACGGACCCTACCACACAGGAATATATATATATATTTTTTTATGGAAAATGTTTTAGCTGTTCATGGTCCACACAGTAACTGCATTTTAGGGGACCCTGAATGTTTTATTGTTTTTTTTACTTTTCAGGAGACAAAATGTCACTTTCTCATATTCAAGTGGATCACCACAAAAGCAGAAAGCTCAACAGAACAAGGACACTTCTGGAAAAGTTTCATTGAACCTTCTCATCACAGATATATTGTTAAAAGCTTAGGATTTTGCAACCCAAACAAGACAGGAGAATAAAAGACAAAAACTTTAACCTTAGCTGAAGTCGAGTAGGTCAGTTTATCAGGTTTGAATACAGCTCTTTCCTTTTAATTTAGCACGGAATAGAACAAAATCATCATTCACTTTTTTTTTAATGAAGTAATAGTCAAGGTACATTCTATTTTCCTAAAGTCGTTCTAGTTGTTCTCTGTCCTTGTGAAGCGCCTCAGGCACATGAATATTCAGGCAAATTTATACTCTCGTTAAATCTCATCTAATGGAGTTCACATGACACAGTTTCCTTTTATACCTACTGTATATAGTAAGAAGAGAAAAACTTTATTGCCATCACTGGCCAGCTCATAAAACTCTGCATGAAAACTTGTCATAAGAGCAAAAGCAGCTCAGGCTCTTGCAGCCTCCCTCCGGGGACCGAACAAAGCAATGGCCTCCATCCCATATCAACTGCATCGCCTGGACTGGGAACATAATTGGGAAGCACAATAAAGAGAGCAGAGAATGAAGTCTAAATGGAGATAGGCACTTATAATGGAGTCTCATGACATTTTGAGTAAAGTGACTTGATGAATTAGTACATTAAAGGGTCATTTTAGCTTGCTCTTCCGCTTTTGGAGAATCCAATTAAGTGGTTTCACACATAGAGTCATTTTGATTTAAAAAAAAAAAAAAAAAAGAAGTGCCTTTGTGTATAGGGACTACAGTTTAGTTTTGATGCATTTTGGCATCACAGCTGTTATTCATCAAATTGCTAAAAACATTTTTTTCCCGTGTTCTTTGAGGAAGTATGAATAAAAAGACGGAGTTTATATTTTTTGCTTGGTTTAAATGTTTCCATTAAAAAACAGAGGCACATCTATTCAAGATTTTAGCACTTTAAACTAAATCTTTGGTGTCGAGTTAATTTGTTTTTTATGTTAGCAGCCTGGCTGACAGCAGAGCCTTTTGTCTGTTCACAGGTGCAGAACTGCTCAGGTGAGACAAATGTTTTATTTCCAAGATGCTGATGCCTATTTTATAATCTTTAACTGCTGCACGTATGAGAGAAATTATGTTTTATTTCCTTTGACAGAAATTTCCACAAAGGGTCACACTTATCAGAACTATATTATATTAAATGTCATGAGTTCTGACATTTAATGGATAGATGGAGTATTTGTATGTGCAAATTTTCTTTCTTTCATAATTTTCAAAGAAAACATCGGTTGGTCCAACTCTTTCTAAGAACATATTAAACTCTGTTTGATATCAGAGAAGGAATTTATAAAATCCAAATTATTAATCACAATTTGCCAATTTTCTGCAGAAGCAAGACATCTGACTTCCACCATCACATTGCTCTCAATGTAGCATATTTACTAAAAATATATCAAATCTGATGAAATATAAGTATATATTTTTTATGTAAATATGGGTATATGCAGTATCACAACATAAAAAAGATGAGGTTGACTTAGTGCAACTATACATGGTATGGATCTGGGCTCGCTGGGACTGCTAAATGTCCATTAGAGAGACAGCCTGGGGGAAAGAAACTGTCTCTGCAGCAGCTGGCTTTTGCAAATGGCAACCTAAAGGTAAAAGTTTAAACAGTTTGTGTCCAGGTTGTGCAGAGATGGTAGCTTCCTGTTCCTCTCGCTAGACTTGTACAACAACCAGATGGAGGGACAGTCAGCCCTGTAAATTCTCTCTGCAGACCTAATTATTCACTGCAGTTTGGCCCCGTCGTGTTTTGCGATTCAGCCAAACCCTACAGTGGTGGACGAGCACAGGACAGACTGAATAATAGTAGCATAGAAGATGACCAGCAGCTCCTCTGCCAACTTGGACTTTTTGACTCGTATAAGGAAGTGCAGTCTCTGCTGGACTTTCTTCTGAAAAATGTGTAAGTTTGAGAACTGGCTCAAGTTTTGAGAAAAGGTGCTTCCTAGGAACCTGAGCGAGGAGAGGAGACAGTTGTCCTCTGGATGTCCACTGTTTTCAGCAGATTCATCTCCAGGTTGTTCCAACCACCAAAGGACCAGCATTCAGGCTCATCATTGTCCTGGGTCAGACCAATGAGAGTGGTTGTCATCTTTAAACTATAAATACTTTTAATACTCCCATCTTCATTTTTCACACTTCTCCAAAACCTACAAAACACTGCAAAAAAATCCTACACATAAAACAAAGAAAATACTTCAATCAAACTGCATGCTTCTAAGACTAGGAATCCTGTAATTTTCACAGATTATTGGATTTGCAAAGTAGGTTCTGAGGTTATGTTTCCTTACTTTTATCCTACACCTAAACTGGTCTAAGTCATGATACCTCAGCAACAACGGAAGATGTTCGTGCTATTTTAGAACAATCTTAACTACCCAATAACTACAATCTAATGTAAAACACACTCATGTCAGTTTTCTCTGTCAAATGGCTCCAAGGGTTTTAAAAGATAAACATTGGTCTAGTCCTTATGGAAAAAGAAACAGCTTCGTACAATGGAAATGCACTGAATGGGGATTTAAAAACTAGGTTTAAAAAAAATCTACATTAAAAGGCAGTTTTAATTAATTGCTATCAAATTTGTTCCTAAGCTAATGCTAAAACCATTTTCTGATTGTACGTTCCGAAACTGGGACTGCATGTTCTTTTTAAATTCTGTAGCAACTTTGCAAAAGCATTTCATTTATTAAGCATTGACATAAATTGATAGTTTGGTAGAAAATGGTAGAAGGGGGGGAGAAAACAGTCAGTGATTATTGGCTGTGTGGATAAAACGCCTTGTTGATTCCAGAAAAAAGGATAGAAAGAATGGTTGCAGAAGAAATGCAGTAGTTTATATAAGCTGTCCTTACATCCAAGATATGTTAAATACATTCTGAATACATAACACTTTAATTCTTGTAACATCTGAAGATGCCAGCAGGAATAACTCTTGTCAATAACGGCAAACTGAGTGTTCAGTTTACTCAAGTTTATCAAAACAGGAATGAAAGACTGAACACAATGTATTTGTCAAATAAGTTTCCAATTCAGCTGCAACACTGGGATAATCTGAATGTGGCAAAAACAATAAAACAGGCTCCATCTGCCTTGGATCAACAGTTCAGTTGCAATGGTGTCATGGCGATGGGGATGTTTCGCAAGTAGTGAAATTTACCTGATTACTGTTGATAATTGTTGAAAATATATACCCAAATGTATTCATCCTCTTTTTGCAAAAGTCAAAACCTAATCATAGAATTAAAGTGGTTCTTTAAAGATGAACACATATTTCAAACAAGATGAGTTGTCTTTTCTCCAAAGGTCATGTAAAGTTTTATTAATTCTCCAAAAAATAACAAAATATTCTCTCATTATTTTGGCAACTTTATAGTCATCACTTATCTTGAGAAATTCAGAGTATAAATCCGGTTTTATATTGGGATTGGGATTCATGAAAGGTTTGTAAAAGCCAATACTGCAGTGGCATCCTACTCCAAGCTTTATTAGCATATTTTAATAAGACAACCATGTACTCTCCACTCCCTCCCTCGCTCCAAAAACGAAATTACAATAAATGACTTGTACTTCAAGATCAGTGACCCAAAGTGACAGTTTTTAGACGCATTATGAGTTCAAAGAACAAACACAGCGCTGTTTATTTGGTGTGGTGTTTATTTGATCTTAACGCAGTGTTAGTTGGACTTTTCCTTGAATATACACATAAATAAAGCGGCTGACTTGTAATTAGCTGCTGTGCAGTCATCCTGAGCAACACCATGCAGGCGATCCACACGAGGCCGGCCGCCGAGAGAGATGCGTGTTTACTGTATTCCTCTGAGCGGCTGACCGTGGCCGCGCTCATTATACAGAGTCATGCTGCTGATGGCATCATTGTAACCAGGGAGCGGACAGAGAGGGGGGTGTCTACTTCTCACACTGTGCTAATTTGGCTAAACTGAAAGAAGATTGCATTGATTTATACGGTGGGAATCTTGTAGCCGGTTGTGACATTGAGCTATGAAGAAAGGAACGCAGCTGGGTGGCCTATCAAATCCCTAGAAAGTAGAAAAAGAAGTAATTGGTTGGAGTTTAAATTGGCCCCCATGCAGAGTGCAGGCTAAGTTTCCAGTTTCCCCAACATTGCAGGTTGTTGGAGTAAAGAAGAGGAAAAACACTTTGGTGTGGTAATGAAACATGAAATTACAATAAAAAGGGAGGCATTAATCTCCTTGGGGCGGGTTTGGGTGGAGGACTCGGGACAGGGGTGAGGCAGCCAAGCAGTTTAACCCCTCTCCAATTAGCTGTGAAAAGTCCTTTGATTCCAGTGCAGCACCACAGACCAACATGTCCCTCAACCCTCATTATTTTGCAGCCTAATTTTTTGACGTGGCTTGCAGTATCTCCCCAGATGTAGCACTCATGTTAATTACTGGTGCATAGCCGCAGCGGAGCAGTCAGGAAAGCAGAGATGGATGGTGGGGGTTCGGGTGAAGGGATGTTGGAACATAGGAGTGGGGAAAAGCAACTGGACTTTGGTGAATTCACGGGAAAATCACCAAACACCCATGAAAATGAATGAATGTTATAAAAAGGCCATGAAAATTACATGTGCATTGGGAGAGTAGGCTTATAAGTCTTCCTAGAGAGAGAAACAGAATCAAAATTGAGGGAAATTGGGTAGGAAATTCCTTATTCATCCATTCATACTTTCCGAAATAACTTTCTTACCCTTGTACCTTTTCACATTTAGTCAGCCCCCCTTCACACTGACGCCTCTAAATTAAATCCAAGGCAACCAACAACCTTCAAAACCTCAACTAATATTTTGATTTTTGTGCTTCTAAAATCTGGCTGTTAAGGCAGATTGGCAAAAACATGCTCTACTTAGATAAAACTACAATTCTCTATGAACATACTGGTGGTGGCGGTATCATGCTATGGGGATAGCTAGGACACTGAAACCAAATCAAAGTTGGTGGGATGATAATAAAGGTAAATGCAGGGCTTTCCTATTTTTCAGTCCCTGCAGCCAGTTCATGCAACAGCTTCATTTGGATCTCTTGTCATTTAAATTGAATTGGTGATTTTGTGTGGAGAGTTCTCCATAAGTCTCAGCTCTTACTTACACATAAAGTTCATACAAGAAATGCTCTATAAGTCGATTCCCTGACAAAGTTTGGAGTTCCATACACGTGGCACAAAACAAGACAAGCGAACCAAAAGAATATATTTTTATATTTCAGCTCTGGAGGATACAGAGGATGGTGACCAAAGACCTCTTTTCTGTGAAAAACATGACAGTTTCATTATTTAAATCACAGAGAAGCGTAAGCAAAGTAAAAGACCAGGACGAGGGGTTACTGCCTGAATCGCACCAAAAAGCTCATAAAATAAAAAACAGCCAGAAAAGCATTCTTTTCCACTCTTCCTGGCTTACAATCTCACTTCATAAAATTGCCAAATATCGGGTATTATAGCCTCTACAGATTAGAAAAGCGATGCAATTGCAGATGATTTGATTAGAGCATCCTTCCTGTGAAACTCCTTATTGCAGGCGTATTATCAAAGTATAGAATCCCATTTCATTACTGTGTTTATAAAAAGATAAAAACGGTGGATTATAGTCATTTTAAACCCTTTGATAGATTATTCTTTTTTACACTGTTGGTGCTCCGCATTTAAAGGGTACGCGATGCATTCGTGCTCTTAATGATTAAAGAAAAACAAAGGAAACCGTCTTTAAATTTAAATAATACAACCTGGAATATGCTGGTTGTCACAATCACTGCATGTTTGTTTTGTTTTCCTGCCAGCTTTGTCTTCACTGCCTTTTATGCATTAAAAACAATATTGATGACATGAAACAGATCCCTAATTTTCTCAAGTGCATTACTGTTGATTTTACTTTTCATCGATGGAGTGTAATGAAACATGGCAGCTCAATGTGAAAACCTGCAGTCATGTGAAACACCAGTGCATATTTAAAACCACTGCAGCCGTTTTAACATGGAGCTTATGTTCATAAGACCTGATAAAGGAGGTGAGGAAAGTATAAACATCTTTGTTAACATACCTTTTCTTACAACTTTCAATTGACACAAACTTTCAAACTTCACTTAAAATTAAGTTGTGTAAATAAGACATCTCTTTTATACAATCTCTTCAACCATTTAAATCTCATTTTGGGAGAATTAAAAATATTCCTCTTTTTTAACCATTTTCTATTTGGACTCACTGTGATGCTAAAGTTTTCAATTTTAGATATTTGTAAGTTCAGAGCCAAAACTGACTCATAGTTTGAACTCATCATAATTTAAAACAGCTTTACCAGTTTCTTTACCAACTCCATTAGATGCTGCCACCTCTACATTTCACTGTGAGCATTGTGTTTTATTTTGTAAATAACAATTTGACTTTTTTGCCAGATGTAATTTTGTGGCTAAAAATGTCATGGTTGGTTTCACTGACCACATATTTTTGAGGATTATAGCCAGACATAAATTTCTTCATCGAAACAGTTGATTTTCTTTTGCAAGCCTGATTTTTGTTTGAATGCAAAGAAAAAAGGAAGATTATATGCCACCAACTTCTGCAGCTTCTTCAGCATTTCTATCCCTGAAAATCACATTGAACATTTACTCTCTTTCAAATGTGCTATAGAAAGGAAAGAGAAAGAGCACACAATCTGCTCTTGCATTCAACAATTAAGACTACTGCAAAGTAAAGTAATATTTCAGTGTTGTGATAAAGTGTCTTGTGAACAAAGAAAACTTTGACGAAGTATTTTAATGTTTTATCAGATATAATTTGAACCATAATCAGACACCTCAGATAGCTTTGCCTCCAATAAATCTGGTCATGTCCACAGCTAATTTGCAAAGGAAATGTCCTCTGCAGAAAACAATCAGAAAATATTAATTGTCAATTTACATGTAATAAAGTGAGTTTCTAATACTGAAAAGTGATTTTATTCTGTTTATATATTTTTCTGTTTTGATGGGTCATTGTGTAAAACAATTGTCTGCTTTTCTGCTGCATTATAAAAATGTATATTTCACAACCATTTGTCATGTCTGGTGCAAATACTGAAATATATATGGCTTAATTTAACTGAAACCCTAAAAGGTGTGGCAACTGCAGAGGCTGCAAAGGTTCTTATGTCTTAGTTTATTTTGGCTAAGCTAAAATTGGCTTAGTTAAGTCAAAACATTGACATAATTTCACTTTTTGCAACTAGCCCATCAGCAATTAATTGATTATTAATTGTTCCTGATAATGTTTTTAGCTGAATATTTGGTCATTTATCAGTTTACAAATGGTAAGGCATGACTACAGAAATTAATATCCACTTCTACCACTCTCCTGGATTGGCTACTTTGCAAATATCAGCCAGTAACATGTCAAGTAGCATCGTATCCAGGTCTTTCAAAAAGAAAAAATATCTTTTCAGGATGTAGGTGTTGATTTTTGGACAAGCCCTCCTTGCCAAAACAAACAAAAACATCTACTTTAAATACAGGAGATGAGGTAAAAATGTAATTTAAAAAGTATTTAGATTTATGAATATTAACACTAAACATTTGAATGGCCTTCAGAAAAAGAAATATGTGGATATCTGTTATATTTCTATAGCAACATTTATCATTTCCATAGGAGCAGTGAAGGAGCTGGCCAGTGTAAGGTTGGAGCTTCACGCGACAAAGCTTTTGTTTACAGATTTTTAACAAAATATATATTTGCAAAAATTATGCACATCCAATAGTCTGACTATTGAAAACTGTCTCGGCTGCTTCTCTGAGCTTTTGAGACACATAATTACTCCAGATTTTGATTTTTAACTGCGGATTAGAGAAAATCTGAGTAAAATTCACATTTCTGCATCCAGTTCTTGTTTTATAATTCACTCAAGTTTTAAGTTGTATATTCATTCCACATTGGGAAAAACAAATCAAATGCATCATACTGCCTAAAATTACACACACCAAAGAGGAGCGTGTGTAAGCCCCTATCCAAACACAGCTGTGTGATAATAATAAGGTCTTCTCTCTTATTTTACCTGTACAAGTAAAACCCCTCGGGTTTTATATAAAGGCGGAGGAGGCAGTAGAGAATGAAAGAATGTAAATGGGTCACAGTTGAAGGAGAGCTATTGGATTCCATTAAAACTGCTCTTGAAATTATCCATCTATTTATGCCTTGATTTACACAGTCCATAGGGCGGTCAGCAGGTCACCGCCTCGATTGTAGATGGAAATGAAACAAACGGCCTTGCATTCCCCGGCCTCTCTACCCTGAAATAAAAGTCCTCTCTGATGATAAGATCACATTTGTAACAGCGAGGAATACGAGCAGTAAGTAGATGATACATCCATCTCACATCCTTCTTATCCAAGCCATAAAAAATCTACATTAATTTAGCCAACAGCACATTATGGCCAGCCTTCACATGTAAAGGTTTTGAAGGGCCGTGAAGAGGGTAAAGCCTGTAAATGAACGTCAAGTGTGTTAGCATTAGAAGAGGTGAGCCAGCTACTGGGAAAGGTTACCGGTTTTCCAATATCGATGAGGGGGCTCCGTCCATTTGTGTGAGATTGAGTTTTCACTGTCAGGCCCATTTGCGTCCCGATCCTCTGCACGTTTTATCTGATTTACAAGGCTGCGCGTGTGCCGTGGCATCTATTCATCTGTGTTTAACATCTCAGGGGCCACAGGTTCACCTGCCTCTCCGTGTTCCCGTTGGAGCTTATTAACCGCCGTCCCTTACAGGAGCAGTCCCAGTTAATTACACAAATGGATGTGAACACCCAAAAATGTGGAACATCCTGGTTTATCTCCTACAGCGGTTCACATAAATCTGATTTGACGTCTCCCCAGCAGGAACGCGTTCGCACGGCTCCTTCAGGCGATTCCCTCCACTTTGGCATCTTTCTCAGATATCAGTCAGATGTAGATAATATAAATAACCAGAAAGTGATTAGGAACCACACTTTTTCCTCATGGTCTTTCAGAATTAAAAGCATTGTTAGGGGTCTGTTCTTCAGGCGCACGTTTGTTGTTTATTCATACAAATGATCCTTCTTCTAGTGTGCACACTTTCCGTGTCATAAGCACAAAAAGCAGGTGCATGTTTGGAGATTTGATCCAACGTTGCATCATGCATGGACGATGTGTTATCGCCATTTATTCTGGTTCAAATCCCCAATTCAGTCGACTGTAATAGAATATTGCAGATTATCTTGTCAACCAAGATAATGCTAAATAAACTCCTGCTAATAGGAAGTGTGTATTGATTCCACATTTTTAAAATATACTTTGTCAAAGTAGTTATGAAATGTCGCTCTGCTGGGTATGACTTTCCACAAAGTTGGTATTAAATATCCCACTAGGTGGCGCTGTTTTGTACCGAGCAAAAATTAAGTAGCAACTAAAACTGCATAGGTATGGATGACCAGAACCATCGGTAATCATGTTGGATTTTTATTCCCGTTCTAATTATAACTTAAAGTACATTATGAAATCCATATTACAAAACAATAAAATAGGAACATAAATATCTTTCGCTAACTTTTTAATTATATAAACACAAAAGCCTGCAAAATGACAGTTAATGGATAAACTATTAATATTTTTCTTTGACGTTCGAGAGATAAAACTAAAATAATGAAATGCACAAGTGAATGAGATAATTAAAAAATGTTAAAAATATGCTGATTAAACCCTTTGATTCTTTATAGCATAAGTTGCTTAAAAGTATAAATAGAAGTCGCAGGAGACGGAACTGTGCAGCGGCTTCTCTAATCTTGCTAAAAGTTGCATTTGCTTTCGAGGTAAAAGACACGGAGGAATCTAAAAATATCTGTTTCTTATGTTAATTTCTGATTTTAAAAGAGAGCACATGTTTGGGCTGCATAAAACAGCCTCAATAGAAGTTTTTAATAAGGCACAGAGGGTTCAAATTTAGTGATTTTTGCTCTTGTTAGCGTCTTTAAGGGTGTTGTAATAAAAAGGGATTGTTATTTTCTTAAATAAAGCCAGTAAACAACTGACCAACACCTAAGCCTGTGTATGTTTGCAAAATTTACTCTAGCCTTGTAGGTGAAATGTGTTATTTTCCTTCAGCCTTCAGGTACTTATTACCTCCCTGCAATCACCAAAAAAATAGAAGGAACAAAAAAAAAATACAAATTATTTCAGTCAATTCTGTGCACTGAACAAGAAGCCAAGGATGAGATTCAAAACATGAAAGGCATGAAAGGGGAAGTAAAGTGTGTGTGGGCAGATTGAGGATGGAAAGGAAAATACAGGTGATTCTTATCACTTTCCATCACAAAACTTGTAGAAAATTCAACTTTGGTTGTGGCAAATTTTCAAGGTAATTTCTCTGGATTCAGAAAAATGACCAGAAAGAAGAAATAAAACTAATCAATGCATGACAAATGAAGAGGAGTTTGTTAGTTGTCCTGCTTTCTAAGATCAACAGATTAGTTGTTAAATTTCTGTTTTTATATAAATCTTCGTTTACTAATTAAGCGTAAACTTCATTCGTTCAGTTTTGAATGAAGTGACTAATATTCCAAAAAAAACTTTTAAATACATTTTTAGATTTAACTTAAAAATAAAAGAATTATATTAATATTTTGCTAAGTTAAATTGAGTTTTACATGTGCTGCAGTTTTTAGTTTGGCATTTAATGTTCAAAATAAAATCCAGGAATCCACAAAAGCATTACTGATTCACCACCACATAAATGTCTCTTCATAACATTTCACACACCTATTTTTAGAATGATTCCCCCATATAAGATATATTTTAAGCCATTTGAGATAGGACAGTATTAAAATCACACTTTAAAAAAAAAATGTATTCTTTGATAATCTTGTCAATCCCACGGGGTGGAATATATTCAATTACTTCACAAATTTTCAGTCATTTGTCAGATTTTAGCAGTTTTCTCACCTGTGGATTTGTAAAGCCTTCCTGACTTTCATTCATTTAAAATCACTGCTAATATAATCTTGCCTGCCTCCTGACTGTGATTGTTTTTTTTTTTTGCTCAAAATGCTGCAACAGAAAACTGAACCGACTCATTATGGGTCTTTCAACAAGATAAGGATTGTACTAATTTGTCAACAGAAGCATAATAATTAAGAACGTGTGATCCTGGACAATCCAGAGATATTAAAAGATTCCCATCTGTGTTTGTTCCAACCTTGGAATACAAAATGCTTTCCTATTTTCAAAAAGTATTTGCAGCACATTTGCCAACAATTGCAGTTCAGGTATGTTTTGTTTTTTTTTCAGTGAAAGATTACGCTTCTCCTACAAACATATATACAAACACCTACTGTAGTGTAAGTTTCAATAGTATAAGTCTCAATAAGCAATAGGTTTCTTCCAATAACAAACACTTTTGTAAACAAAACTTCCTTGAAGAGTTTATCCTCTCCTGATGGTTTCTGGTTTTCTCCGTTTTCCCTCTTTTGCATTTACATATTTGAAAGAATCATCATATATTCCACCAGCTGTCATGTAAACATTCAAGCCTGTGCTGAGTTTTCTGGACTTTGAATGGAACATGTTAAGCTCTGGTAAAAACCTGCAGAGAGCCAAGGTTAAGGTTTTTTTTAAAATAAATAAATCTGGTTTGTCACCCAACAATCATCCAAAACTCAGCCTAGCTTGATGCTTTACTCCTCAAGGAGCCCCTCTGTTTATTACTTCATATCCACCTAGGAGGGTAAATTGATGCCTTGCATTGGCTGTGTTCAAGTTCGAGCCAATATAAATGCTCAATTTGCCTCTCGAGTTGTTTTCTGCAAGGTGGATGTGGCTCCTATATTCAAACAGAAAAGGACAGAACTGTCTGCTTTTGAAATCAATTTTCCCCTTGTGGAAGAACAGAGACATCTAGCAGATTTACTGAGGAATTTAGCCTGAGGCTAAACAAGTTATGAAGAAAATATAGAAAAAAAATGATGGTCTTTTCTTATCAAAGCAAAGCACAAATATACACCTGAAAGACATGGAGGCATAACTGTTGCATCTGGCCTGCTGCATGTTTAGTTTTATTTTTTCCCGGTGAGTAGCAGAAGTGTAGAGGAGAGTATTTTACCGTCCTGATTAACTTTGCATCCTGTGTTTAGGAAAACAGCATGGAATGTGCCCATGTTATTGTGAGATGCATTTTCACTCTTGAGTTGCTTTTTTTTGTGTTTGTCAAATTTTATCTCAGCAAAGTGTTGTTGTGTCCTTGTGACACTGAGTCTTACTGAAAAAAGATATTTTAATTACCTTCTATTGAACAATTGCAACTTGAATACAGCTTAGATTTTTTCTTTTCCAAAAAATGATGTCAAATTTAAATTACAATGTTATGTAAAATTGTTCTTTTTTAATATTTTATTCTTGCATAACTGGTTAATATTTTTTTTTTCTAATGTGTGGCCTCTTGCTATGATTTAGGCTCTTTGTTGTCACTTTTTATGTTGTTCTGCTATTTTAAGTAATAACAGCAAACAATGTCCTTATCTTTTTTTTTTTTTGGACCTTCTCACTCCACTTAAGCTGCTTCTTCAACATTCTACTATTATAATTTGATCTTACCCTGAAATTAAAATCCAGTTAAAGTGAGATTTTATTGTTTTCTGCTTGGCAGAAAAAAAATTTTCCCCACAGTACTTCAGCAATTTGCCAATTTTTCTGTGATGGAAAAGGAAAAATGTACATGTACAAGAAAAAAGTGTTTTCTTTTAATTAAACATTTGATCAGACTAAGTGTTTACGTCAATTTTGATACTCCTAGCCCAGGACATAACTCCCACCCCCAAAAATCCAAACAAGGATCAATGGGATGGAAATTAAATTCCATTTTGTCCGAGTTTAATTTAAATCAGCTGGTAAACCGGGATTCAAATTTCAGATAATTACTGAATATTTCCTAACTCAAGTTATCTACCTATCTGATCAAGAAACAATTTGTGTCTCTAACTTTCAGTATGCTTGTTTTTGCTACTGCTATCATTTCCCTGACTGCAGAGAAAATACAGCATTACCAGATGTGCTAAGGCACGGCAGGTTTCCATTTGAATGCCTTCTGGAAAACAAAGCGGTTTACAGATATCCGAAGGGTGGGGAAAAAAGACCCGCTGCGATAGTTTGCTGTAAGGTGAGAAAAAACGTATTCCCTATTTTTTTTATCATTCGGCTCAAAGTTGGGCTTTAATGACTTCTCACTCACTGATGTGAGCTGCCTGAGCCATAACAAAATAACACATTTAAATGTTGTTAAAAGCCATGGAGTGGAGTCTTATTGACATTCATGAGAATGTGGGAGTATATTTATCAAAAGGAGACAAACAAAAACCACTTTTGGGATCCGACTCAAAAAGCACATCACGAATAAGTGACTGGGATATTATGTTTATGCTCACTATACAGTGTGATGGTAATGTGCAGAATGCTTCAGATGTTACAAACCAACCAAAGCGGCCAGTTAACCCAACATGTATGATTTAAAAAGAAAGCCAGCGATGCAGGGCGATAACCTCAGCTCTCCTCTATTCTGCTATGTAAATAAAATCAATACAGACATTGAATTAATGCAATGCAATCTGTTGAGTTCTCAAGTGTATTTTTTACTACAACTACAACTGCTGCCTTTTTAGTAGCTTTCTATTTTGTTAAAAATGTTTGGAGTTAGTTATTGTATTAAAAAATATACATTGATTTTGTTTCTTTTACTTAGAAGAATGTGTGTTTTGTACACTGTATATCCCATGCTTGATTAATTGTCTTGTAATCCAAATGCAAAGCAACCACTCTGTATGCTAAATGCCTTAATATCAAAAGAAAATAGAAATGACAGTCATGTCTGGAAATGTATTTTTGCACTACTAAAAAAAACTAACAGCCAATAAAGAAATAATCTTTTTTTTTTTTTACAAATGTTATTGTCAAGAAGAAATCGATGACTTTATATTAAAGTGATTTCCACCAATTTTTCAGCTAAATGTCAGCTAGATTGTCTCATTCCTGGATATCCTGGGTTTCTATCAGACTAAAAAGCTCCCCATATCGCCTCCTGATCTTGGCTTTATGACATTATATGAGGGAAATTTTGTTGGTTGCAGAACAAGCCGCCTCTTTGCAGCCAAACTTTTCTTTTTATTAGATTTTACAACCAGCATGTTTTGGAGGATTACCAGAAATTGTCTAATTATAAAGAAGTCGAATTTCTAATCCCATCTTTTGGCTGCACAGTGTCCTGTGTACTATATTTAATTTAAAAACTAGCTTAGCATCCGACACAAGACATTCAGCGCAAACTGGAGGGCCAGTAGTAAAAGATTTGGAAACAGAATTTTGCATTCGAGTTGCACCGGGTTGTGTCATGTACAGTTTTCAAATAGCACATTACTGGAAAACTGTTTTTACATTTCACTAGCCACACCCAGGTCTGATTATCATCTGAATTTTAGAATCAATTAATGACTTAAATTGTACCTTGACAACATGAAGTAGGCAAAAAACAACAAATTATTTCCCAATCTAAAGAAACCCAAGAACAGACAAAAAATAAAAAGTCACTGATGTCTTTTTCAGACTTGAATCTTTAAAGATTAGGGTGATGACAATGAGCCCTTCCAACCACAAAAACCAGGAGCTCATCACCAAAGATCAACCGTCACAATGCCAGTAGATACAAGAGAAGAAGCTGATCAACAAATACCAGAAGAGTTTAATTTCTAGAATGGCAATAAAGATTGCTGATTTGTTTAAAAAACATTTTTGACACTACTGAATTTAATGAACATTACATTGACCAAATAAATAGTGGGTAGAAAAAGGGGAAGACGTGCAGCAAATGGACCGAGACAGAGGATCAAAACCAGGACAACTGCAGTGAGGAATACGGCCTTTGCACATGGTGAAGCCACCCAATGCACCAATGCATTACCGTTCATCAAAATATAGATATAACTTTTAATCTTAAATCAAAATAAAAGAAAAACTAGGCTAAATATCTTTGGTTTTGTTTGGATTTGAAGTTTCTCCTAAACTTCTGCTCCTCTAATATGATTAACAAACTTCTCATAAAAAACAAAGATCTGGAAAATTAATGAGCATTGGGTCAGAATCACAAGCTTTTGAAGGTTCCTTCACAAGATCTGATTTTATTAGCAGTTTCAAAGATGCAGCTCACACAAATTATAGTAACAACAAAAAATAATTAAAAAGTAAATCTTTTCTGGAGCCAAAAATAGATAATTTACTTTGACAATCACTTTTTCTTTAACCCTTATATATTTAAGTATGAAACATTGTGATTACAACTTTTATGACAAAGAATCGACAGATGACTGAAGTTGTAATCCACGGCCATTAATTATCTCCAACAGCTTGGTTGTGTGATTAAATTTGATTAGTCAAAGAGGCTCATGATGTATTCCCTTCTTGTGCCAGATGTCTTAATAATTACAGGTACTCTGGATCCAAACTTGTGCTGAGGCAATTAACAGCTATGCAGGTGTTTTCTGCTGCTTGGCTGCTGCCCAGATGTATGCCTCTCTTCAGGATTTGGTCAGATTAGTGCCATATGTGAGAGAAATAGTGGGTTGTGGAGTGAGTTTATATTCATATGGATTTCCAGGGCTATTTCTTAAATGTGTTTTATCTTTCAAGGAAGTGCATTTCAAAGAGGATTGGAAGAAATTCAATTAATTCTCCCTCACTACCTTTACAGATCTGCAGAAACAGGCATGTGTTTTACCATATATGTACAGCATTTTTAAAAGTCATGTTAATTTTTGGGATTTATTTAAGAATTTTAATTAAGTTGAATTCAAAGATCTTGCAGCAAAGGAAAGTTAAATATTGTTGTAGCTCAACAGCATTTAACAATAACAAATATCTTCAGAAACTTGTGGATGATGATGGGCAGAAAGATTTTCCAGAAGCAGTCAGTCTTGCAGTGAAGAAGAAGACTCTGACTGAAGAAAAACTTTTCTTCATACATGACTGCCAGGACATGCTAACAGCTCAATATCTGGGCAGCAAAGGTGATATTTCACAGAAACACGTCCTGGATCACAAGACCTGCTAACCAGTGATGGCATAGTTACTTTGAAAAAGTAACTTTAATCAGATTACTGATTACTCCTTGAAAAAGTGACTTAGATTACTGACTACTTGATTTTGAAAGTAACTACGTTACATTAAAAGTAACTTTTTCGTTACTTTCAGCAGCTGCTGACAACAACACTCTGCCACCTGTGAAAATTACTTTCAACTTTGCCAGTATTTAATTGCAAGTTATTTTATAATACTAAGATCAACTATGTGTCTCCACTTATAAGGTTGAAGGGGAGATTGTTGTTTATGGTTACAATAAAAAAAGTTTGTAAGTTGTGTGTTCCACTATTGTCTGGAAACTCTAAGAAGGATTTTAAAGAGCCCACCCTTCCCTGCCCCGGCCTCCAGGTTCTGCGTTTCGGCCCTGTGTTTGCTGTCAGAGCGCAGCGCGCAGCGCTCCTCCTGCGGCTCCACAACTCAGATATCCTTCTGCACAGATTTGTGACACCTATCTTAATATTAATTATTATAATGCCGTTTAGATGCACAATTTTTCGGACACGTTCATTCGTGGCTGTTTTCATGTTTTTTGCGCTCTTCATATACTTGCAGTTTTCTGGAGCGCAACGCGAAGCTCGACGTCATTCGCAGGTAATATATTAACTTGACATTAACAAAGACACAGCGGGAGGAATCATCCGGGAAATGATGGGCAGGGAGAGTCTGACGAAAACGACCTGGATGACAGACAAATTCTGGGATTTATTATGAGTCTCTGCTTATTTCCAAGCCCAAATGAGTAACTTCAGTTAAAGAACGATTCCCAAAAAGCGCAAACCACGACTCATAAAATTTGCAAGCAACTTTAGAAACAAAACAAGCCCAAATCCACTTAAAATAATCGAATTGATGACAGAAACTAAAAATAGTTCCTGTTTTTCCAGCATCAAAATGCGCATCTCCCTGCATTGTTTACATTTCTGTCACTGCTGCTGACTGTCGCATAGAAACAGCGGTCGCTCCCCAAGATGCGTAGCGGAAATAACATTAAATTACAAAAGAAAATAACGCACAGTAACGCAAAGTGATTTCATTAAGTAACTGTAGTCTGACTACTGGATTGGAAATAGCAACGCGTTAGTGGCCCGACATCACTGCTGCCAACTCACCTCATTTGCTCATGCCACACCTCTTTAAATCTCTGACCGTATGGTCAGAAAGCCGGGCAGAGAGATGGAGTCATGATTGTGATCTTTGCCTGTTGTGATCAGATATGTTTGAACTTCTCTTTCTGCTCTTTGGCTCTGCTCTGCATCCATGAAGCCTCTTTTTCAACTCTGGTCATAGTTCATGTAGTATTTGAGCTTTTGAGATGTAAATCAGCTTCTTCTGGTTGTAAAAAAAAAAAGCAGCTCGTCACCACGGTTACACATGGTAAATGTCGAAAAGTTTCTTTAAAAAAAGGGTAAATCCTTCCAGCTGCATAGCTTCCAAAACCAGAAGGAATAATTGTCCCAAAAAGAAGCAATGCCTCAACTAAAAAAAATAAAAAGACATTAACTGCACAAGTTTAAATTTGTGCAGTTTAAAATTGTTGATTATCTGCAGTCCAGACAGGCTCAATATTTTACATTCAAGCTCAATGCATTCCCTCTCACTAATACTTGGTGAATGTTCTTTATCAAGTTGCAAAGAGACAGCACACTTTCTGCATCAGCAAGCTTTCCAGCTGGATATTTGCATGCTCTGGTGGAATGGTAGAATTAGTTTGAATTCACTGGTCTCTTGGCATAGACCTGAGTTTTAATCACAAAGCCTGAATATTAAATGGGGTTGCTGTGTAGCCCGTTGCAGAAAGCTTAGTCTGGGATCATTATTCTGTTGGAAGACCCCATGATCTTCTAGCCAGATAGTTGGAGAATTTAAAGTTTAAAAAAAAAAAGTCTTGGTTGGTAATTCACTATATCTAATGTAACAGTGTCACTAGCAGCAAAACAGCCTCACGTTTAAATATTAACCATCTGATAAAAACAGTCAAACACAAGTGAAAGATAATTTTTTGGGATGTTCAAGAACCATCGAGAAATCCAGATGTTCAATTTCTAACAGTGAAAGCCATTTTATATCTACTTGGACTGAGAGGAAATCGGTCATTACAGAAGCCAACGTTTTGGAACGGACACCTCCAAGAACAACTGAAATTTGCAGATGCTCTTAAGCTAAACCAAAAACAGTGTCTTACGTTGTTTTTGCCACAATGAGATGACAAGGTGATACATTCAACCCTAAGAAAACTGTCAAGCATGGTGATGGAAGCATCATGAAATGGGACTGCTTTAATGACGCCGTTACTGAGTTCTACGTAACGGTTGGAAAAATAAACAAAGAGCGACTGGATGGCTGAAACATAGACACATCGGGTCGTTTACACAGCAAAAGTAGTTTGGAAAGGACTGAATTGTACTGAAAATTTTAAAATCAGTGTTTAAAAGCTGGGTACTGTGTCAGGAAGACAATCTGCATAAAAAAAAGAAAAAGAGTGGCAAACATTCCAGCCAAAATTAAATCAGAGGCTTAATTACTACACAATACACATGGTTGAGGTCTTACAATTATTTTTCCAGGGTAAAATTAGAATCATTTTGCAACTTACAATTGTGAATGTTTACATCATTAAAATATATCATTCATGAATGTGATCGATACGTACAAACTTCTGATGTTGTGACAGGACGGTGTAGGGAGAGCTGGACATGTTGCTGTGTGGGGATTTAGTTCCTTGAACATTTGCGAGTTGCTGCAGCCTTCTGCAGCCCGGGATTTCTATTTACTGATGATACACATCGCTGAGGAACAAACGGGCGATGGAAACGCTCTGAAATGTTTATCTTCATTTGCTGATCTTAATCTGTGCAAATTTGTGGCAGAGCAAACAAAGGGGAACTTGCTGCAAACACGGCTTGATGTTCCGCTATAGTCGCTGTTGGTGGGTGTTTGAAAAGAAAAGTTAAGAAAAAGACAGCGACTAATCAAAACAAATGCAATGCATTAGTTACAAGTGCACAGGCCTTGGCCTGGACGCAAGATGCCACAGCCCAATGACTTCCTCATTTAAATTATGACCGGGCAGAACAATACCAGTTAGGACCACGACCAAGCAGCAAAACAAGTCAAAGATGTTTCCTGTTATTTTTATTTTTTTTACAAAAATGTTTCCCATGCAGCCATTTACAACAACCTTCTTGAACTCTCATGAATATCTAAAGAAAAAGAAGCCCCATGTTAAAAGAAGCATAATAATTTTATGTCGTTCTGAGGCTAAGTGATTTAGTGACTTTGAGCCCTTTCACACTTTATTCTCTTTAAAAAATGAAGCTGATTAATAGCGGTGGTGGGAGGCACATGCCGCAGCATATCTCTCTCCCTGCACAGCCTATTCTTTGATGTTGTTGTTTTTGTATGTTGCACCTCCCAATCATTTGAATATCACACACAGAGGGGGCTCCTACTCGGCCACTCGCTGCGCCTTTGTTGCCGTGATTAAAGCAGGTGTCGCGCAGGGTTGTGTTTGTTAATGACAGTTCGCATTTAAATAGCTGTCACTCGTCTGTCAAGGGGAGGGAAGGAGAGTGAAATGTTTGTTCCTGGGCCTCCAATGTACTCAGAAATGCATCTCTTTTACATAAGCTTAACCTAGCTTTGCAAATGAGGAGGCAAAAGTTTTGCAGGCGTTTACCTGTAAAAAGACTCTCCACCGATTCTAGCAAGTGATGAAAGTCCAAACTTGCAGAACGAAGGCAAAGTGCAAACTAACCCAGTTGAAAGTGTTGACTTGTAAGTACTTGTTTGCACAATTAGGAAGTGTGTATGTTTTATTAATGTACATTTCTATTACACAACATAGACAACTTCAATATATATGCATAACAAAAACATTTTGCAGCCAAACACAGTAGAAGGTTGCTATACAGAAATAAAAAGCTTTAAAGTAGAAATTAGTCAAAGCAAACCTGGTTGAATATAGATGCATTAGAGGATCTGGTTTTGTTTCTGCTTGGCACAAGATGTTAGGACTCCTGTTGGCAATCATCTTAAAAAAAAGTGTTTAGTGTCAACACATATTGCTATCTTTAAAATAATAGCAGTCCAAATCATTACCCCTGTTGAGGCACAAAAAATAGATTTCTACGCAGAACAATTTTCTATTAGGTAAGGCAAAGTAATAGAAAAACCAGCAGACTCAACAGAAATTACATCAATGCTGATGATTTGGTAATTTAGTTAACTGTTCAAAATAAAGCCAGTATGCAGTTTAAACCACTCGCTTCTATGAGAAAAAGCAGCTGTTCATTTTTGAGGCTGGAGGTAGTAAATATTTTGCTGGTTACAGTGCATTTCTCTCTAAATGTCTGAGCATAGCAGCTCATTCCAGACATTGTTCAGAAGAGCAGCACAATACACTGAAACAAGTGCACAAAGTGAAAATCTGCTCTGCAAAGATGAAATGTTATAAAGCTGAAATTGTTCCAAACCCAATGATGAAGAAAATTAAGCGCCACTCAAATGGATGCAAGAACAGAAAATATGGCAAAGACCAATCTTCAGCACATGGTTACCAAGTTACCTGTCTGTACTGTTACAAATAAAACACTGTGCATAATAACAAAAGCTATTATGCAGTCTCAGATAGACACTGCCATTGTATAAAACAATCACATAACTATGTTGCCTTTAATTGTTATAAAAATGCTGTATATGCATATCAATCATCTCTGACATCTAAAATTGGCCTCTGTACCTTTAAGAATCTCTTATCCTTTCCGATATTCCCCCTTCATCACATTATTACAACAACGCTTCACTATGTTTTCCATTGATGCCGTTCTTACGACCATTTTAGTTTATATGTTGAGCTCAGCAGTTTTGCTGTTCTACCAGGTTTTTGCTCAACAAACCAGAAAGCGAGAAGAATCTCGGACCAAAACCAACAATATCAATGGGCTTTAGTTAATCAGTAACATCAGACGTCCTGTTTCTGAGGCAAGAACTACAGAGAACTTGTGGCTTCTTCTAACGTCTTTTGGGCTGGAACACCTGTTCAAAGATTTTCCACACAGATGATTGACTTCATGCACCGCAGATAGGAAGCAGGTCTTAGAAATAGTGTCTGTACAACTGAGTATTAGCTTAGACATGGACAAGAAGGCTAAATATATTTTAAGAGGCCTATAAATCTGATGAATTTGTCTCATGTTTGAAGGTGAGTCTCTGCCTCAAGCAGAAGGATTCAGGCATCTTGATGTTTTCCTCAAGGTTGATGTTGATGGGGCAGGTGATGGACAGACATATTGAAGTTTTTTTCTGCAGTAATAAGGGCACTACTTCAGTCAGTCTCACCCTAAAAGGCAGCAGAGCCATGCAGCAAAGCTCTCAATTTTGTCAGCCCATGTTGTGAAACCTTGTGAGTGGGAATCAGGTGTGCATCATTAATGTGATCCTGAATTTATGCAGCTGGGATAAACTTTCTGTAGAGTGGCTGGGCTGATCCTCAGAGATAAAGAGCTGCATCACCTGGAAGGAGCTCAGACTGGACCTGTTGCGCTGAAAGAGGTCAGTCCAGGTAGTTTTGGCATCTGAGCAGGATGCCCCACTCTGAAAATACCAGAATTCAACTGTATATCAATGGAAACACCTAACGGTCATTCTTAATGAAGTTTGATTCTCAGGTATTAGGGAGAAGGAAGACATTGAATGGATTTTGATTTGGTTTTCTTTTCTGTGGTTTCCTCTGACGATGCACAAATACAGACTAAACTTCAGGCTGATAATCAAACAATAAGCAAACCAACAAACGAGTTGTTTTTCCTGATGGCATTTGTAGAAATAAAATCTCGCTACCACGTTTGAAATTACAATCCTGCTCACACTGTGCCGTTCTGGTGACGCTGGAGGTTTCTTCCTGTTAAAGGGGAATTATCCCGTTTGTTGTCGCTACATGCATGCTCAATGTGGGGGATTGTCGCAAAGTCAACAACACAATGCAAGCAACAGTCCACTGTCAACACATCATCGTCCAGGAGCGACTTGCAGCAATTTGCTGGGTTTCCCATTTCAATAAATAAACTGAGTTGCTTGATATCAAGAATAAAACTGGATGAAATTAATTTACCCTTTTTAGCAAAGTGCCTGTATATTACATTCATGGTGAATTGTTGATCTATAAATAAATTGAACTGACATGAATTGGATTTCATATTGGCAGCTACATGAATGTCACTTAATCCATAAACCCACAATACAGTAGCTCATAAGAGCAAGTAGGAAGCATCGACTCATTTGAATACAAGGGAGCTTATAGATCTCTCTTTCATAAAGGTAGAGCCCCCATGGTTTTATTTATCACCATGCAGACAGTTCTTGTATTTGTGGCTGCCACCAATCCCAGAAGTCAAGATTTAATGTGCTGCAGAGTTTGTCATATTTCCTGAAGTTTGCCTGCATTTTAATACCGCATCTGAAAACAGACTGAGGAGGCCCTTAGAGACTGCAGCGTGTCGCCGTGTAGCATCTTTTCAGAGAAAAGTGACAAGGAGGCAACATGACATTTTTCTCTACACTAAAAACAGGTGACATTTGTTAGTTTTAGGTACATATATATATGTGTTTTTCACAGGATAGAAGAATAATGTTAAATAAAGTCAGAAATGGAAAGCAGATGCCTTTCTACGAGTATTAAATCTAATCACTTGGTTGGATCCGAATGCGAACAATTGTTCCGTCCTTGAAGTAAATTGCATCTTGCATAAAGGGTTTCTGCTCCATTTTATTGTTTAACTGACCTTGATGGGTCAAATACAGTCACTTGTTCAGTCATGACTAACTTTCATCATAAAGTTAGTAAAACGAAGTGTAAGAGGGAGAAAATTGCCTTCTGGAAGTAATTAGCCATAATCATGCTGTTCTCTTGCATTTGGTGGCATTAGCTTACCTTCACTCTTAATCAGGCTTTGTTTATAGGCGCCCAGGGGCGTTAGAAATTTAAATGCAAGTGCTAAAACTGTTCGATAGATGTCCATGCAACAGATTTTGAAGCAAAACAGGTGTTCTGAACAGACATTAGTGCTTGTTGACAACATTAGCATTGCTGCTAGCAAAGAAGTTGAGTAGTTGTTTTTTTCAGCCTGACAATGCCATTCGTCATGTGCGCTTAAAGTTGCTTTCTGAAAGAAGAAAACAGATATCCAAGGCTTGAATCTGCCCATCTATTGGTTTACAAATATGTACCCCGGTCAGAATCTAATTCTGTTTATTAGCACTGAGGAACCAGGTTGCTCATTACGTTCACCTATTGATCGCCTCAGCCTGACAGAAGGGAGATTAGCAGTCAACTTTCAACACCTCAATCAATAATCATCTCCCTAATTGGGTATTAGCAACAAGAAAGTGGACTCGCTTGTCACACAAACGAGGAAAAACGGACGGAAATTCACCATCTTCCAGCACAAGTCTGCTATGTTATTCATCCAAAGCATGCCCTTGTGACTTCAAGTTTAAATTAGAGTGCCACCCTAGAACTGTGATGCTTGAGCTGTCGTTGATTTGTCATAATCCTAAACCTTATTGAATAGTGCTGCAAATCTCCCAAGACGCTGCGTGTTTGCATTAATTTGCCAGCTTTCTGCAACACTCTGGTTACAGATTAACGAGAAGTAATTAATAAATTTGATGCAAAAAACATATTTTCTCAAAACTGATCAGGATATTAAAATATCTTGCATAATGTGAAAGAGTCAGACACAGAAGTGTTTGGAATATAACTCAGAAGGTGTGTTTGCAACGGAAAAAGCACTTCACATCACAAAGTAGTAACAACAACCCCACAGTTAAACATGGTGGCGGCAGAATTATGTTATGGGTTTGATTTTCTTCAGCTGGAACTGTTCTTTTATGAATAATAAAGTTTAGAATTTTTCAGTAGTCTGTTTTAACAAAAACTTCCAGGTTTCTGCTGAAAAACTTAAGATGAGGAGGAGTCAAAGTCAGCATCCAAATCAACAAACTGATGGATTTACTGGAGGGAAAGTTGTGCGACATGAAAACAGCTCTAAAGAAAACTGTGGACATGATATGGCGTTGGGGGAACTTTTGCGAGGAGGACTGATCAAATTTTGAGTCTAAATATGGCATGCTGATAGACTCCTGACAAAGATCACTGATGCAATTGGATAAAAATGTACTTTGATGAAATATTAGTTTAAATAAGTGAAGATTTTTTATTTAATTACATTTCCCTCTGACCTTTATTTTTTTGTTGTTGTTGTTGAATTGCACACAATAAATGGCCACTTCAAAGGTAAAAAAAAATATTTGAAAATCAATTACCAAATATTCTCAAAAACCTACAATTTTAATATGGATATTTTTAGGAAGCAATATAAATGATCAATTACAGTTTTGACATGCAAGCAGGTGTGATTCTTACATTATTAGTTCATGACCCACCTGTCCGTCCATCCTTCTTTCTGCAAGGGCTTTACGTCGGGAGAGTACAGACATGACTGTAAGCATAGGAGTCTTTGCATGTTTCATAAAACACAGAAACACTTTGTGACAGCTGCTCCCTCAGTTTCATCTTTATGATGTTCTCTCTCACCTGTCACCCCTTTTATTTTCCCCTGACAGTAAATTAAGCTCTCAAAGTCACCTTCTGCAGCATTCTGCTCCCATTTCATCATCACCTCTAATAATGCATCTCCACAAATTTAGACAGTTTCAATCTGCTTTTTCTTATTTAAAATTTATGTGGAATCTGTTAAGGAAAGAAAAAAACAACTATGTTTTTTACCTACTTTCAAGCTACTTTTCTTTTCAGCTGTCCATCACTACCGCCTGATTTTGCTGTTGTGGCTGAGAATCCAATACAATAGCAATGTTCTTACATTATACTAAATAGTACAACTTCCTTTCAGACTGCATCCACCTTTCCAAGGATAAACTTCAGCTGTGACTGCCTCCAGTACACAGATATTGTATGAAAAAAATATTGAATATTTCATACCAAACAACATACAAGGTTATAAGTTCCAACTTTTTGAAATCTTATAGAAGACGAAGTGCCTGTCTATTAGGGAAGTGGTGTGGTACAAATAAATCTTTTTCTTAAATACTGAACACTGACCTTAAGAAGCCTGCAGTTATTCAAATGTTGTTCTGGGTCAGTTGCTTATCCACTCTTGGATTTACTTTATATAGATGTTTCCATCTAAATAAAGGCCCTTATTGTAGTTTGTTGGTGTTCCATAATCTATCATGGTTAAATTATGGAACACCAGACAAAAACAGAATAAATCTAATTTTTTTTTGCCCATATGTTACCTTTTTCTGATATTTTTTTAATATGAGAGTATGAGCAGCACAATTATTTTTTTTCCCTAATCATAAGATTTTTTATTTTTGGTTTTTTTTTATGTGCAGTTCTAAATTTTATACCTATTTACGGAGCCTCTAAGGGGACATGGAGTAAAAAAAAAAAAAAAAAAAAAGGAAAGATATTCCGAATTACTTTCTCGAGATTTCTTTCTTTTTTTTTTTTTTTCTCCATGTCCCCTTAGGGGCTCTGTACTTATTTGACTTTTTTCAAAAAGTGACTAAACAGTCTCATCTGATTTCATCCCACTTTTACATCCATGTGTGTGACAGACTAATTTAGGGCCATAAGAGAGAAGGAGTGAATCCAATAAACAATGGTCTAAATAAAATTGACAGATGTTGTATTAATTGCACTCTCAGTCAGTTAAAAGCTTAAAGAACTGCATCGCTTGAGTCACGCAAGCGAGCTTGATTAACATAATATTTAATCAAATATTTCTTGTGAATGAAAAAAAAAAACAGTATCCATCAAAATACAAATTTTGCCACAGCAGTATTTATATTAACATAGCTACTGTTAGGCAGCCCATCATAATTCACCAGCTCTCACTGTGTGGAGCATCCATTTTGCTTCCCCCTCCATTTATTAAATTAAATCATCATTTAAACATTTTCACATCTACCCAGGTCTTTGATCTTAACATTTCTTGGACTGTGACAAAGAAAGAGCAGCAGAAGAAGAAAACTGTGAGGGTGAAATACTTTATCGTACCATGGTAGAGTCTGGTATACTGCCTTGTTTACTGCACCGTAAATTTAACTGGTGCCTTCACACACACTCAGACATGATTCTTCTGCTCGTCATTTCAGCTTGTGATTCCAGTTAAACAACAAGGTTTGGTACTAGCATAAAATGATTGCCCTCATTACTGTTATACTTGTTCTCCACTGCCTGCGTATTAAATGGTAGGCCATGTGCTGCAGTAAAAAGGGTCCAGAGACGTGGGTATGCCCTCAGGTCTTCTAACCTGTAATTACCACAAAGGGATCTTTAGTTATGTGTTGTGCAGGCTTTAAGGCGGTCAGGGTCAAATATCCTTATAATGCAAGGTTGTTGCATTATAACAAGTTTCATAATGCTTTTTGTATCATCAGTTCGAAGTTTGAAGGAGCCAATTTTCTTGCTGGAGCTTTCTGGGCCATTTGCAATGTCTTTTTGTACTCTCTATTTATAAAATTAGTTTTGAAAAAACAGAAACCAAAAATGTGTTTTTTTGCACGTGTTGCCAAAATCAAATGTTCTCTTTCACAAGGAAAAGTCTAAACCTCTGCATATTTCTATCACCTTGAAGATATCTAAGCAGAGTTTAAGAACCAAGAACTTAATCTAATATCCAACTGGTTAAATGTTTGGACTTCTTGCAAATTAATTTTGAGAATGACGTTTATAAACATGTTTAAAAAAAGAGCCTGAGACAGCTTGGGTCTAGTTATAGTTTAGAGATCCCTTGGGTAAGATGGTGCATGCCCGCATGTTGCATGTCATTTGGTGTGTGAATGTGACATGTAGCGTAAATGTCCTTGAGTGGTCAACATGACTAGAAAAGTACCCTACAAGTTCAGGCCATTTTTCCAATAGATGGTGCACCCAAGATCATAAAATGGTTATTATTCTACCATGTTTTATTTAAGGGCTTCAAAGTGAAGGGTGATGAATTCATACATGCGCCACATATTTTAGAGATCATTTATGTGGTTGTTTTGTGTGGCGCTATTTGGGTGCTTGATATAACCCGCTTCTTACCAATCAATGGTTAAAGGAAAATCTCTGAATGGGACGAATAGAAAAAGGTTATCCTGTCAGAATCTCATATCTCTAATGTGAACAATTTAGAGAAAGGAAAAGAAAAAGGACAAACAGGAGTCATTTTACTCACAGAAGAAGGCTTTGTATTTTTTTTAGTCTGTAAACTGCACAAAAGTTACATTTCCAACTTTTGCAGTCTGTAATTAGTAGTCCACTGTGTCTTATCCTGCATCTCCTGTTACCGTTTTTTTTTTTTTTTTTTTCATCTCCTCCAACATGAACTCTGAATAATTTCCAGTTTTTCTTACGGCTAAAGCCCGGGTTCTGACCACACACAGCAGGGGTTAGTTATAAGGACTAGCAGTCCATGTCTTGAGTGGCCACTGACAGTAGGGGATGCACAGCAACCCTTTCCTTCTACCGGTTTATCCTGATCCCTGAGGACCGTTGGTGAACACTGCTCACCAGCCCTGAGGCCAATTAGCCTGCAACATCAGCCTGGTGAGTGGCCTACCGCAAAGAGGCGGGGGGCTTAATTCAAAGAGCCCACTGTGCAAGAGTTCAGCTACCCTAATCACTGAAAGAGCCGAGGTCTTGGGGAAGAATTCAGGCTTTCAGGAAATACAAAGT
The DNA here is from genome assembly GCA_902982915.1 of Phalloptychus januarius. NCBI lineage: Eukaryota > Metazoa > Chordata > Actinopteri > Cyprinodontiformes > Poeciliidae > Phalloptychus > Phalloptychus januarius. The sequence continues at coordinate 9,175,200 of CADWAE010000362.1, forward strand.
TTTACTGATTGAGAAAAAGTAGTGAAATGATTTGCCACGGTCACTTTATACAACTGTCAAAAGTTAGTATGTGAAAAACGACCATCACAAAAGGAGTATTTACAGTAGTTATTTATCAGTGACCATCACAAGCAAATTCATGGACATGGGTTTTGCCTTCTCAATAGGCAAACAGCTTTTTGGTATTTCAGCAAACAAGGAAAATATTTTTTTAAGTGCATTTAGTTCTTTTTGTAACTTTACAACTGCAAAATTTATTTTATTGGGATTTCACTTATCAGCACAAAGTAATACACATTTGTAAAGTGGAAGGAAAATGATGAATCTTCAAGGTTTCACAAAACTCTAAATTTTAGGTATTGATGAGCCACTCAATTGTATGCATGTATTAAAAATCTTCAAAAGCAAGACTTAATTATCCATGCAATAGCAAGGAGCAAGACAGATAAAAATATATATGTATATTCTCAAAATGCAAATATTGGCACTTTGAGTGATGAGATTATATTGCATCTGATCATTAATAGGGTCAATTATTAATTTGTAGTGTCAAGTATATTTCAGTTAATTCAATATTGAAACAAGAATGTAAATAAAATAACATTTAACAAACTTGGAGTGTTATCAGGTGAATAAAGATTTAACTTTGTTCAAATGTATTTTTCTTCCCTGTTTACCAACAGGAAAACAACCGTTCTCTCTCCCTCTGTCTGAAAGGTGAATTCTAGGTTTTCATGGACAACTTGGAGTAATAAATACATGTCCAAAAGTTGAAAAACTTTTGAAAGAAGAAAGAAAAAAAAAGGATCTATGTGAAGTACATTTGTTTCTGGACTCTGAATATTTTGGTGGCTTGTTCACATGGATTTTTGTACAAATTATAAAGCAGTATGAGACTAATCTTGCTGGATAAGTACACCTATATGGCCGCCATGTAGGTGTGTGAAGGCAAAACAAACATAGCCAACTGAAACTTAAAGATTAGACTGTGATCGAAAGCAAATTACAGTGACTAAGAATAATGCAAAGGATTTTGCAGGCAGATCAAAGCCTTTGCAGTTGGTCTTAGCTCAACTTCTTTGATGGTTCTGTGTGCATCTCTCAGCCCATTTGTTCCCCCTTCAGACGACTTTCTTCTTTCAGCTGAGTCAGCACTCAGAGCCAACAGAAATCAATCAACAGGCGCAAGGGAGTTTAGAATAAACATGCTCATGGTACATTGTCATACCACACTATAATGTTTACATTGTCACAGATCAGAACCTAAAGGAAAGCTAGCAGACACACATTAAAAGGTTACCAACAAAAGACCAGAAACAAGAATTCAAGCACTTAAACTCTTACTGGGCTACAAATCAGCAGAAAAATATTCATTTTATACAACATCAATTGACATTCATTTAGAAATAAGCAGTCAGTAAGCATTGCATTTGGAGTTGCAACATTCTAAAATTCTTCTTATACAGAATAAGAAATCATTTCTACTGATGTGATTTCCTTTTTTATCCCACTTCACAAAATTGATTGAGGCAGTGCTTTCTTAATGGTGAGCTGTTAACATGTAGGACATGTTCAGCTTCAAGGTTTACCAACAATGGTGACAGAGTACAGGTTTTGTTATGTTAAGTTACCTCAATCATCATTTCTAATCCTGCTTTTTTTTTCCCTGAAGTCAGATGGGTCAAAATTATTTTTGAAAGTTTTTCACCGGGGTAAGATGTTTTTTCATTAGTAGTGAGAAAAAAAGTGGTAAAAGTTTATGGGAAGACGAATTAATGTAAATAAATGACAGTCTGAGAAGAAAAAAGCCTGTAACCGGCTGCAAAACCCTAAAAGTGTGGCCTGAGTGGTTGACCAACAGGAAACAACCCTAAACATGCAGCCAGAGTCGTGTGCAAAACAGTCCAGATGTAAATACGATGTGAATCTATAACAGGACTTTACAACTGCTGTCCACAGACATGCAGTCATAAAAGGTGATTAAAATGGAAGTATTTTGCACAAAAGAAGACCCTGCATACTTTTTCTTTGTCCTCCCAAATACTTTGCATTGATATTTTAAATACAATTTCGATAAACATTGAAGTTTGTAATAGAAATGCATACCTTTTCAATGCACTATATTAGCATCATCACAGACCAAAATTGTGGCTCATAGAAGCTTATAGACTTATACACTGGAGACTGTTAATTAGCATCAGTATCTAGGAAAGTCAAACAGTATCTGAGCAAAAGTTAGAGCACATAAAGTGAAGTAAGCCATTTAGTGGGGCGTTGACCTCTGCCATGGATATACTCTCCAGGGCTACTATTATTACTACTCTGCAGGACACAACATGTTTTTGCTTTCCTGAGATATTTTTCCAAACTATTAATACATTCATTCTTTTTAAACTTGTTTTTCCCCTAGTCGCCAACGTACAACAGCAAATAAATAAATGTAAAAAATAAAAGAGAAAAGAAATTTTCAGCAAAACATTGGAACAAGGATTTTGAAAATACTTTGTTTTGATTTAAGGATGCAGGATTGTTACTGGCAGTTGTTCAAGCCTGTACACAAGAGATCTCCATGAAAGCAAAATGTGTTGTTTAAAGGAGAGAAAGTCTTTCTTAACAGCAAAAGTCCATGTAAAGTCATCATTTCCATTAGACATATTAATAATATATCTATAGTCTCACAAAGGAGATTCTACAAACTTCTCTGAGGGGATTTTCTTGTTTTTTCTTGTTTTTTGTTTAATTATTAAAGGTTGCATTTTGACATCATACAACTGAAAAACTGAAACAGAACTGTAAACATGATTTCAGATGAAACCCAAACTCCTGCCGCCATAAAGCTTAGTATCAAGACATTACTTTCTTCCCTGTAAAGACATATCCAAATCTCTATTTTTTTCTGTCTCCGAGTGTTAAAGGTTCTCATCTCTCATCTTCCATGGTTTAACTTGAAACATGCAAGTACAAAGCATAGAGTACTTGGGGAAAAAAATGTTTTACCTATCAAGAGTTTTATAGAAGAAGCTGAATAAGATTCGGAGCCTTTACTAACGCTCCGTCTGACCCCTTTGAGATGTTTTGGAACACTGCCTTCTCGCCACTTAATCATCTTCTAATACTGGTCTATTTGAATTGGGATAAATCCGTAAAGCCAGGCTCTAAAACTCTTGTGCAGACTCAACTGAATCCCCATCATTGAGATTCAGAGACCATCCGCTCCGTTAAGGAACAAACAAGAACATCTTTGTTGTTTCAGCTATTCTGTCAGATTACAATCAAACAGTTAAGCTGAAGTTAATATATCATTGAAAAGTAAATGGAAATCATACTGGCTGGACAAAATGTGTGTAAAGTCCAGTGATACGTTTCCTTATTAAACTTAAGCAGAAATCAGGATCTTATGGTCAGTACAGGAGTATTTTTTTTGCATAAAAAAGGTACCAAAAACCAAAATAGCATTTATTTTAGATTTTTGAAACATTTAATGTAAATGTTTAAGTAAAACAAAAACATTTGCATTGTCTACTTCAGATAAGTCATTATGCCAGTGAGCTGTGTAAGTTTTTGTACACTTCTGTCACACTTATTGTAAATAATTCAGAGCAAACAAATACTATTCAGTAATACAAATACATGTATTTAAATGGTGACTTAACTTAAGAAAAACAAAGCAAACTAAAACAAGCCAACCCAGTGCTGGTAAGTAATTGCTTATGGGCATAAATGGCATCCAGACGAGAGTCCTAAGGTGAAAACCACTGATATCCAAAACACACAAAAATATATCCAAAGTCGCCCATTTCACATAGTTCAAGAACATCTTCATGATCCTCAAGACATGAAGGAAAAATATTCTCTGGACTCAAATAACAAAAGTGTTACATTTTAATATGTGTCTTCCAAAAAGTAACAAAAGTAAATGGTAATATTTTGATTGGGTGGTCCAACTGTTTGCCAAGTTAACACCAAGACCACTTGACATAAATTATGAAAGTCCAGTCAAAGTATGGCACTCAGGACCATCAAACCGTCAGTTCCCAAAACCACACACACTAAAAACTTGTAAAAGCGCACGCAGGGTCAGTGAGTCCTCACTGGACTGGGCAAAAGTAAAAAGCTTGCACAGTCCAATTGACCCGGTCTCCTAAGTCTGCGAGAGGGTTTAGCTTGTTTTCAGATCTGAAATATTTAAGTGTTAAATATCAATATTGAAGAAAATCTCTACTTTCATGGCTCTGTAGTGCTGGTTCTTTGCATATGACCTGATAAGTTTTTCATGCAACTGTACAAAACACCGTCTGCGCAGAAGAATCAAATGGTTTTGTCACACACAATAATGACTGATTTGAACTCTTTTCTTTCTGCAGTACCTTTGTTTGTGCTTGTCATTATACAGAAGTTTTGGGCAGCTTTTCAGATACGCCACTTAGAGAATCCATCTGCTGTATCGTTGCTGCTGCCACTAGGTCATCATGTTGATTGTGGTCTTTCTGTCCATTTCAGGTCATAAACCTTTTGCAGACACAAGCAGCCCTAATAAGACACAACCAGCGGCTTCCCTCTGCCCTCATAAAGCAAGAAGAGCTTCTTTAAAGAATGTCACTCTACAACAGATGCCTGCATGTCCCAGAGGATACAGAGCTGGTTCGGTCTGCCAGTCTATCACACAGGAGCACACCGCCTTTGTGACAAACTGGCAGACTAACATCTTTCATTTCTGTTGCCCCTCTGTGCTCTTCTTCTTCCCTGACAATCCTCACAATAACCTCAGTGGTGTGAGCATGACTACCCCACTTTCCCTTCCCGCCGCTTGCTGTTGAGTCGGTGTTGTGCTTAGCTGGATATCAGCACTCGACATTTGTTAAGAAAAACACTTGAAGTATGCAACAGAGAATTGCTGTAGCACTGCATAAGGTCAGAATTCAGATTTAATTACTTTCCATTGTGCGTCACGTACAGCTACAATGACAAATAATAAATATCCTCCAATAATCCCAAGATCCTTTGCTTGCAGAACGAGTGGCATGCTTTGTCAAAGATTGACTGAGTAAGTCAGTTTTAACAGGTGAGCAGTCTGACCATCCCTAAGTCCTTCAGAGGCTGTATCTATTACAGTATCCATGAGAGGTGGGTGAGAAGCAGAGAGCATGTGTTGCTGCTTCACTGCACACCACAAAACCCCCCCTCTGAACGGAAACCGGCAAATTGTTAAATTGACACGCATGTCAGTCTTCTTCTCCATTTAAAGGCCCGTCAGGTACCTCCTTGTGAACAAAACGCCTGCTTTCCAGAGTGAAACTGCAAAATAATTCCACGGTCAGATGTCTTTACGTCTATTACACACGCCTTAAGAATCCAAGAAGGAACAAGCAGTCAAACAAGCTTTATATCCTCCCCGTTTTACACTCGTAAGAGCACTGTCTGGGGTAGGGAAGTGAATCATAGTGCCCCAGTGGCATGGAAGTGCCCAGATATGCAAATGCAGGAGTTGGCCCAATAGATTATTTAAATGCATGGATGCCTCGCCTTTAGGGTCGCCCTGCTCCCGAGCCGTGATCAGCCTCCGTGTGTAATAAACCTCTTCCCCTTCTGGAACCGCTGGTTGGGCGGCGCATCAGCGACTCCAGAGGGGGGAAGGGATGATGACTGTTTCAGACAGTCGGGTGACACAAGGTGACACATTCTAATCTGTGTGCCACCCACACGAGAAATAAAAATAACCCGTTTGTCATCAGAACACTGCAAAGTTTGCCAAAAATGCAAATATTTACTTTTTTCCTGGTTGCTGGGGTATTCTAGGCATATGACACACTGGCTTTGGTGTTTCATCTAACCAAGATGCGGCTTGGTGAAATTATAAAGCATCACAAATGTGTAAAACAACTCTATATCTGCTCTGTGTTTAACGATGTAATTAATAAACTAAGCTATGCTCCAGGCTTCGCATGTTTATCACAGGAAAACACCATTTATCACAGGAAAGACAACAGTTTCACTGCATCATCGAAGTGTTACCAACCTCACTAATTAAATCACTGTACTATTTATGAGCGTTATTTCTAGTGCTACGAAAAGGTAAGAGGTGGTTATTAAACAACAAAAAGGATTACAGTAGATTTCAATAAAACAAGATGTAAAAACAACAGCACCTGCCGTTTGAAACAAAATTAATTATACATCTTTTGTTCACAAAGCAGTTATGGCGGATTTTGAACTTGGACTGTCTCAGGAAACTGGAGTACCCAGAGAGAAGCCACACATGCAGAGCGGGAAGAATGCCATCTTCATGCAGAACCTTCCTGCTGCAATGCAACAGTGCTACCAACGGCACCGCTGTGTCACCTATTGGGGTTGCAAATTTAGGAAAATAAAAAACAATGCTGAAGTGAACTGTGCATTAAACTCTGATGCAGTGTATCGTGTGCATTTGGTGCCTTAGAGGTCTAAAACTTTCCTCTAAAGAAATGTACAAAAAGAACTAAATATATCCTTTGATTTCAGACAGAAGCGTCACAACACCAATCAAAAAACAATAGCCAAAGGCCAGTTAGTGAAAACTGTTGAAAATTACAATTACCGTGTCACTATTCTGGATGACAAGTTAAATTTTACCCGTCATTCAGAGAACCTGCAATAAAGGGAGCAGCAGCGACTCTCTGTTTGAGAAAACCCTTAAAGTTTCAGATCGATAAGTCCCTGATGATTCTGCTTTATAGATCACATATCGGCTGAGCTGACCTTTCCTCACCTCTGGTGGTTTGGCAACCTTAATGTCAGGTCAAAATCAGAGTGATAAAGACAAGTAATAAGATTCTGGGTGTTGAACAGTGCACACTTACAGATTTGTTCAATAGACAATCAGGAAGACTAATGCCATTCTTTGTGACAGCTCCCAGACCTTATTATTGGAGTTTCAGTTTCTGACTTGTGGCCTTCAACTCAGACTTCCTTGAATGAAAAAGGAAAGGTAGAAAAGGCTTCATTCCAACAGCAATTTCCCGTTTTAACTCAGATAAAAAGGGAAATTTCTGCCAATCAATTGACGAGTAAGTGGTGTTGACACTTTGCAGTCTTGTATGGCCTGCTACTGATATTTTAGCTCACTGTATCATTCCTCCCTTAAGAGCTTTAAATGTTTGCCTCATTTCCCCCCGCCCCATTATTTATTTCTGTATCAGTGAAATGCTGATTGGTTGCAACTAGAATTAGTTGGAAAATAGTCCCTGTGTGGCTCTATGTGAGGCATATTGGTCACAGCAGCCAAGACATGCAAAGTTTTCTACTGCATTTTATTTTATTTACAGTGAGAGGTGCAATAACTTTATAAATTATTCTTGTGTCACCTTGGTTGGTGGTTCTAACTTGTCTGACTGAAGCTTTCAGTTTTAGTCAAGTTCTGCTACTTCAGTATCAGAAACCAGTGATTGCATTTATAAAAAAGTTGTTGTTTGGTACTCTAAAAAAGCAAAAATTATATGTTTACACATCAACTCAGTAAAGCTACCATTTGACGACCTACGTGATAAACTTCTCCTGAGAAACTTCAGCCCATTTCAAACCTGGACGAAAAGCTTGTTGGATAGAGTGGAAACTTCTTCTGCAGGCTGCCTCTGGCTCTCAGTGCCAAGCCAATTAGCTCCATTGAAAGGCATCCACTTTGCTTGAAAAACAAAAAAGGAAAAAAACTGAAAATAATTTATCTGAAACACATGTTCACACTGTTCTTTCCATCTAGCACTGGGCCATTTAATGTTAGTGAATATTACTAACCAGAGTGCAATATCTGGTTTTCAGTCCTTTAATAACTGTTGAAACCGCGGATGCAAAATTATGTCTAAATAGAAGCAATGCATGCAGCGAATTAGCTAGTTAGTGCAGAAATATACATGGCCTTGTTAATGTCAACATGTACCTTAAACTGTCATTTTCGTCATGAACTTCAGCGTATTTGAATCAAGATTTTAATTACAAACACAAAGTGGTCCAAAAGATTTGTTTTTCCCATTTTTAGAAGTAAAATCTAAAATTGTGTTTAATAGGGAGCCCCTAAGGGGACATAGAGGAAAAAAAATACAACACAAAAAAACAGAAATCCTGACTTGCTTTCTCGAGATCCCAAGAAACTTTCTGGAGATCCCGCGAAATGAAAAAAAAAAAACAAAAAAAAAAAAAAAAAACTGGGATCTCGAGAAAATAAGTCTAGATTTCTTTTTTGTTCCTCCATGTGCCCTTTTGGGCTCCGTAGTTTAATACCCAGTTACCCCAAAAAAAGTAAATAAATACAACATTGTCTTTCCAATATCCCTAACTAAATTGTTTGTGCAACTGTGTAAAATCTCAGTACAAATGCAGCTGAATAAGTTTGTGTGAAATAAATCTACCATACTGAGTTCACCAACCTGCTTTGTGTTTTGTTCTTCCCTTGTGTCTGCTTAATTCTGCTGCAGTTTCAATCAAACAATCTTTGCTAACTTTTGTTCTGTCTGACGTTTGCTTCACATAGATTTATGTAAAAGAAATAAATTGCTTTGACAGGAATTAATTCCCACAGAAATATTTGAGGCTCACCAAAATGATTAAACGTGCCTTAGCTTGGTAAATCTTTTGTAGTTATTCCTAAAGCTCTGATTTAATAAAAAGAGAGAGTCCCCCTTTTTTTATGCATTTATCTCCAATAATCTATTATGTGATAACTGCTACGTTCCAGAACCTTTGCACAAGCTCCTGGGATATAGATTCTTTATCTTAAACATCCTGAGTGACTCTCTGAAGTTAGTTGTAAAATATGGAGGACTTATTCTTTTTATTCTCTGAGAACATTTGTTTATGGGAAATATGTCTTATTTTACCCCTCATGGCATACTGCTCTGCAGCAAAAATCTGCTTTCCCATTAAAAAAAATATTTCTTACAAATGTGCTCTACTGTTTTCTAAGAATGCGTTTCTAAAATCAGATTTAATGTGTTTTTTTTTTTCCCACAATCATCTGCTGCAGTTTGAATCCTGCTCCTCTTTCTCTCAGCTGTGTTCTCTCTACTTATGCATGTACTCTTATGTGAACACCATCATGGTGAAAAGTCGGAGCAAGTATTTTCAATCCAAGATCCAAGATCCCCTTTTTTCCCCACCAACATATTTTTCAAAACTTTGCTACCAACTAAAAAAATAATAAAAATCTTGCTTAATGACCAACATTTAAACTCCTGTGGAATTTAAGATCATAGTTCAGGCATTACTTCACTTTTGAGATGCTAATCGGATGCTCCCAGTTGTAAAAACGATGCACTGCTGTCAAGGTTGCACATTATAGCAACTGTCCAAAAGTTTTAAAAAATGACAGCAAAAATCCTTGCAGCTGCACAGCATCCAAAACTTGAGGAAATGGCTGTCCAAACAAGCAATGCCTCAACCTCCGCCAGTCCCCTAAAAAAGTAACTAAAGTCTAAAAACAGAACAAATCACAGCTAACATAACAGAGCTGCCACCATGAGGTGCATTTTTTCTGCTCACAGACTATCTGTATTGTCCTGGAATTAAATAACCTATTATAAAGACACTAGCAGGAGAAAAGGCTTTGGTTGTTTATTACCAAAGACAAAAGTAAAATCCTGAAACCACAAAACTGAAGCCAATCCATTTTTGCTTACATTTTGCAAAGCAGGAAGTTGCGATTAAGGTCTTCAGACATTCTTCTGTAGTTTCCTTCAGTAGCTCTTGGTGCAGCTCCACCGCAGCCGGGGTTTGGGGCTATAAAGTGTGTAAACGCATTTAGGTGCACAAAAAAAAAACAGTTTAGAGCCTGCAATAAGAAGATAAATGTCCAAAAAGGATTTAAATCTGACTAGAGAAACTTTTTTTTTTTTTTAGGCAGAATTAAATGTGTGCCATGATTGTACATCCTTCTGTAGAGTTACAGTTACTTCATTCTAATAAATCCTGAAGACCATTTGTGAGCAGAGAAAAAAAACCTCAAAGAACAGGGGAAAAGTCCCCTACTGTGAACGACAACCAAGTCACTGGAGGACGTTCATTTACTTGGCTTGTTTGCATATGTACACTTACTGCTTTGCTAGCAGCACAGGCGGAAAACTCCCTGGATCGTAACTGACAAAGACAGGTGACAAGTGTTTGGTGAGCAAGGAGTGTGCTAAGGCAGAAAGTACAGCATCGGCGGATGTAATTAAATCTCTAGTTCCAAAAAGCAAAGATTAAGTGTGTGTTTAATGGATCAATAATGATGGACAGATAAGACAAAGGCGATTAATCAAAGTGCTTAGAAAACAGAACACTTAGGCAAGCAATTAATATGTCACGGAAACCTCACAGGGATAAAGATAATTCAGTTAAAACAAATGCAAGAACAGCTTCAAGGGATATTACTTGAGATTATCATCATTGATTTGTCTACATCTGTGCGGGAGAGTATCGTTAATATCCATATTGATTCTCCACTTTGTTTTTAGACGCTTTTGATAGACGCCACTCAAATGCTGCATCTCATAAAACTCCCAGTTTTAGATTTCATTACACCATCCAGACGGTTCTTTCATTTCCTCAAGGAGCGTTGGGAACATCGATTTGCTCCCAGACAGGAAGCATGAGTTCAGTCCGCGCTTTGATGAAATGCATCTCAAATTTTATATTGGAGTAATAGTGCATCAAAAACAACTGGGACTCTGAGCACACCCCCCTCTTCCCAAGTCAATATGGCTGCTGGCCAGGACGAGCTAATTTCTTTGGCCTCAGATGCTTTGCATAACACGAGTTGAACATACTCGCAGAATAAGCACAGACAGAGGCAGGAATGGAAGAGCGCCACATTGTGTATTATATTCACTGCCAATAACCAACAGTCAGCTGGACTTGACTGGACATGGCACTGCACATTATTCCTGTCATGCATTCAAAGCTACTTTAGAGCCCTATAACCTAATGATAATTGAAGTAATAAAAAAAAAAAAACAGTCAGAACTATAAGTATTTGATTCCTCCTTTTGATCATGTTTGTAGTGGTTCTCTGTGCTGGACTCATGGGATCTGGTGGCTCAGTCTCATGTAGCTGGTTTTGTTTCTGGCCTTATTAAAACGGAGCCTCAGAGGGAAATCTGAGGCTTTTCCTGCTTGAGATGCTTCGCTCTTGTCATCTCACTCACTGACATTAACAGGATGAAATTGGGGGAAAAAATAAAATAGTAGCTGTGTTGTTTTGAACCAATGATTTAAGTTTCCTCTTGAACTGGAAACAACTGACAGTGTCACAGGATTACACTTGATCTCATGCATTTATGGGGGATGGGGGGAGCAGGATCTATGGAAACACCAAATGTACTTTAATATCCACAGTCAAACAATCTTTCTACAACCGCAGAAGCTAATATTTGGAGTCTTACTTTTGCTTTTGGGGAATACGACCAATCAGAACAAAGGAAAATAAATTGCACGCTTGGACTGGTTGGTTTGCAAATGGCAGACTCCTTGTTTTATTTAGAGTAGTCTATTCAAAACTGATTCAAACAAGAAGCCTGCCAAGGACAACACGCATCCTAGATTTGTCTGTGTGCAGCAGCTTGAAGCTCCAACTACAACTGCACTCTGTTTCCATTCTTTGTGAATCTCCCCCAAACACACAAACAAATAAAGAAATAAAGAGAGTAGAAGCGCTACTGTCCTCCAAAGGCTGTGGCAGTTTTCCTGTTCCTCGTTGACTGATAGTTTTCCTTTCATCAAACTTTCCATTTACATGCTTGGGCACAGACAGTGGCAGTTTCTGATATGGGTGACATGGGCAACCACTCAGGGCAACATCTTGTGGTGGGCAGCAAGAACCAACGTTGTATTGACTGAATCCGATTGGTCTAAACACACGATAAATGGCAGGATGTTCGGTTATCGTAAGCAATTGTCTTAGAACGTTCTAAGTTTGCTGGAAAGTGAAAAATCAGGTTACAAAAAAAATAAACAAATAAATCAGGCCATGTGAACTAGGCGTTAAGCAATTTGGTCAACAATTTGGTTTGTGTGCTGGGAGCTGATGGGGTCAAAGATGGTTTGCCCAGGGTTGGTTATACCATAGCATTAAAAATATTTTTATTGTATCATGTATTAAAACAATTGCTAGAAACTCCTTTCATTAGCTATGAGCCATAAAAGAACATTTAAAAATTGCATTACGCCATAATGAATCTATGTTTTTGTTGCAGCATTCACATTTATTCACTGAAATGAATAAATGTGATGAGGTCTAATTTACCGAGATGCATCGGAAGTGTCAGACACTGTAGCTGTTATAGTAACATGCATTAAGAGCTCAAAACAAAGTTCGCAAGCAACAAAGAGGTGAGAAAACTGAAAGGGTATAATTGAATAAACCAAAAATAAAAGGTGTTGCTTGAACAGAACAATCAAAGAAAGAGAGAGAGAGAGAAATTCAAACAATGTCTAATCTTCAGATGGAGGTAAACAAAATAAGAGTCTAAGCAAGAACAAAGAAAATCAAGAGGGCATTTTAAAAAAGGTGACATTTGACACATTGTAGGTGTAGCAATTAGTAAGCTAAGACCAGGTGTGAAAAGGATAATGTGAAACAAATGAAGGATGTATAAAGACAAGAAGAACCAAAAATTAAGTATTGAATAAACCAACATTCAAGAATTTGCCACTCTCTGCTTTTATGCCAATATAGGTTGAAATAATTAAAGCGTGGTTGATGGAATGTTTTTTTAAGATTAAAACTCAATATCTAACCTTTTCAGCTTTATCTTAAAAATAAAAGACATTTAGACAAGAAGAAATCTTGTTTGTGGACTTGAACAACTCCACCATATTTCTCTTTTCCATCCAATAGCTGAAAAAAAGAAATATGGACATTTATAACTAAATTATTTCCCAGCTTCTACATGAAACAAGTTCATTTGGAAGACACTAGTTGCCCAGTAACTTGGCAACTTCCTTTTCTCTTCAAAGAAAAGTGGTTTCTATTTCCAGATAAATATACTTTATAGAAATTGAAGATGTGATTTCTTATGGGCACCAATAATCATCATCAGTTTTGTGATTCATGTCTAATGAGTAATTTCTTCCTGTTCGATTCTTTTCACCTACAGTGAGAGTTGGAGACTTTTGTCAAACTTTGGCAAAGTGGCCAAGATATATATTTTACTTAATGTGGCATTCTATGAACTGATTAGTTTGCATCTCCTTGGATTTTTACTGTGCTCCTTTTCCATTGTTTTCAGAGCAAATAATTTTATTGCACAAAAGGAAAAACCAGCTCCAGACAACAATGATCAACAGCTGCAAGCTAAAGAGTTAGATAACATTCAAAATCCTTCAAATCTGAAAATTATTTTGTTTTTATTTTGTCACCCTTGAATACTTTAGGTTATCTAACATTTTAGTGTCCTATAAAGACAAAGTAAATATAAAAAGCAGTGTGTGATGATTCATTTGCCAAGAGAATAAAGTTATCTAAACAAACTTGGCTCTAAGTGAGAAAGTAACTCCCCTCTAAACCTGAGCTTTTTTGCAATAATTGGCAATTTTCCAACATCACATTGCAGGAGTTCAGACAAGCTTGTCTTTGCAGAAATGTTTCATTTCCACCATATTTGATTGCATTTCATGAACAGCCTGTCCAAGGTCATGCCACAGCTCCTGAATCAAATTTAAGTCCAAATGTTGACCAGGTCAGTCAAAAATACTTTATTTTTGAGCTATTGTTCCACTCTTAAACCATGGCTCAAATGTAAATTTTCACATAAACCTTTAGGATTTTCAATAAACCTGAAACGGGCCTTTGTGTTCTTTTGGATCAGCAGTTGTTTTCAGTTTGGCACTCCTCTGCGGATGCGATTTTTGCACAGTCTGTTCTGTTTCTGTTGAATCATGAACACCAGCATAAACTGAGGAACGTCAGGCTCGTAGTGCTTCAGAAGTTGTTTTGTGTACAACTGGATGAATCTCTGATGTATTTCTGAAGTAAGTTTTGCAAGGCCGGCATCTGTTCTGGAGGTTCGAAATCGTTCCATGTTTTCTCCATATGTGGATGAAGTCTCTGAAGTCCCAAAGCTTGAGAAGTGGTTTTGAAAACCTTTATAAACTAAAAAGTGTCAATAACTTTGTTTCTGTGGATTGAGGCACGATGTAGAGATGGAACATCTGAAGCCAGGCTTTGAGCCATGTACCAAGCAAAAAGGGAGCATTTTCAGGAAACAACTCAAACACAAAGCATACTGGGTCTGACTCAACAGCTGGATGGATTTAACCACCTTATTCATACAAGTGATTTGATTGGCAGCAGACAGCATTCACTGAGTGAAGGCGCTACTTTAAAACTCCTCAAACGTCATCGCAGCCACCACTGTCAATTAGCAATGAGACTGTAATAGATGGCAAGATGCAAATTGATCATTTTATAATAATGGTCGAGTAATAAACCGGTCAGAGTTTCAGTGCAGCAGCAGATGTCACAAGGTCACCAGGCTTCATTTGGCCATCAGTAGCATGATGCATGTTGCTGTAGTGAGAGCTATCACCTACACAAGTAAACAAAACTTTATTAAAAATGGAGAAAATAACTTAAAATGGGAACTTACAGTGGCAACGCTCAGGGCAACATCTTGTGGTGTTGGAAGGATCATTTGACAAACAACGAATATCCAGCAGCCTCGATGCTGTGATTTCTGAAGGGATGCAGGTGGTTAATTATAAATAGGGTGCAGCTGGGAAAGAAGACAAACAGGTAAACTCAGAGAAGATGAATAATAAAACAGAAAGAGCTGAGAAAAGACTGAAAGGATCTGCAACAGGAGAGCCCAAGTTCAGTCCTCCAGAGCAACTTTTAGATGGATCCCTTTTTCAACACCTGAATCAAATGGCTCACTGCAAGGTAATGAGCCATTCATTTATTTCAGGTGTGTTGGAGCAGGGGCGCATTTTAAAGGTGCTTTTAAGGACTGATCTAGAACCAATAGAGAAAAAATTAGTTAATGAGTACAAATACACAACAATAAACCAAGAAACTAATCATAAATGCCTAAACACTTATGGCAACATCTTGATTTAATTACACCAAGATCTTTTGCACATATATGATCTGAAAGGAAAAGATGATGAAAACACAAACACCCCAGAATCGTGACAACTTCCTGTTGTCAGGCTGGTTTCCTGTGTTTGGCACTTACCGTGTGTGTTACAACCCTTAGATCATGAAGGCAATAACTAAAAACATCTCAACTGAGTATCTCAATTATTTGTCCACCTGCTCAGGGCTTTACAAACAGAATAGCAGCAAAATAAATAATAATCTTCAAGGTTTCCAAAGCCAAATAACAAAAATACCCTCCTTCTGGCTGGAAAACAAAGTCAACTTTTTTTCTGAATAAAAACAAAAGTTACAGTTCCTGAGTTCTGGACAGAAAACAGGTTTAGCTAAAAAGAATAACAATCAAACTTTCCATCCAGACGTTCCGGGCGAGAGGCGGGGTCACCCTGGACAGGTCGCTAGTCTGTCGCAGGGCAACACAAAGACAGGACAAAAAAACATGCACACACACACCTAGGGAGAATTTAGAGAGACCAATTAACCTGACAGTCATGTTTTTGGACTGTGGGAGGAAGCCGGAGTATCTGGAGAGAACCCACGCATGCACAGGGAGAACATGCAAACTCCATGCAGAAAGACCAGGGCCGGGAATCGAACCCAGAACCTTCTTGCTGCAAGGCAACAGCTGTACCAACTGTGCCACTGTGCAGCCCTCCAATAAACATATTTAATGGAATTTCATATATTTTCTTGTTCTTTTCAAAAAACAACTTTATTTTGTTTGCTGGTTGTTCCACATTGAAAAATATATCCCAACAAATCAATAAAACACAGTATGACAGATATGTCCATTTGCAGATGTCTAACCCTGAATATGAATTATTGGTGGGATTCTAATAATGTTCTCTTTTTTCTCTGTAGAGGAGAAATACATATGAAAATTTCCAAATAAAAACCAAAGGAGCAAAGTTTTATTCCCTTATGACACGATTCAAATGGATGAAAATGAAAAGGAGAAAAATTATCTTCTTTCTTAAAGGAACAGCAATGATGACAGACAGCAGAGTGGGCATATGAGTGAGATTATCACACTCCTGCTAACATCTAGCCTGAGCACTTTAGATCATCGTCGGCTTGCATGCCATGTAGCTTTACATCAATATATGACCACAATGTATTTTGAATTGCAATTTCCCTGTGGCACAGTTATGTCAGGAGTAAATATGGAACATTGTTAACTATATATTACATGTAGAGCAGAAAATGTCATGTCAACATTGTCTCCATGGCTTTAATGTAGGCCGCCAGACGCTCTTCTGGGAAATCTATGTTCAACAGAAGTGAGCAGCCATTTTTATTATATTCCAACATGCAGCCTTGTCTTTGTCCGGTGTGAGAGAAATATTTGTCCCCCTTTACATCTGTTGTCCTGAACTGTTTGAGCAGCCAATGAACTTCGTTTAGGTGGCGAGAAATGAAGTCAAATGACATTAAAAGCAGTCTGGATATTGATCACAGGGTTATGGGTTTATTTGGGACTCAAAAAGTTGTTTTGATCTAACACTGAGAAGGAGAAGAGTCTGAATAAATCAGTAACCTTTAAAGGCTGTGAAACTGTCATGTTTGAAGTTTGCCATGACGCATGCAGGTGACAGCAAGCATGTTGGTGCTCTGGTCGCAAGAGGCCGTAATTCAACTTTTTGGTTTTCTTGCGAGATATTTTTTTGTTGAATCTTCCCTTGAAATAACTGACAAAATGTTTTTTCCCTCTACAATATCAAATAAAAATAAACGCAATAAGATCATCCTTATGCTGTACTTTGGCCATTTATATTCAGAAAATATTACACAAGGAAATTCTAGTTTGCTTTACGGTATTTAACTACATTATTTATTAAAACGGTTAACTATGCAAACCAGCAAACAATTGTGAGAGACCTGTGGAAAAAAATACATTTGACTCAGGACATCCACTTTAAAAGACAATGGTCCCTGATACTGACCAGATGAATGTAAGTTTTAAAAATAAAACAAAAATCTCTAAAAGTTTTTCTGATCTCTAGCAAATAGAAATTAATTTGTTGATACTAAATCACCTTAAACAAGAGAAATTTAGTCGGATTTAATTTCAAACATTGAGAAGAAAATATTTTTATTTAGTGCATGTAAACTTCTGGCTCCAGCTGTATTGTTTCCGCTCTGATTTATAAATTCTGCAACTTGGTCATGAAAACTGAGTAAATCCTGCTTTAATGAGACATTTCAATCATATTCACCTATAACTGTATTGTATATCTCCCTCTAAACTGTCTTTGTTTGTCTTTTTGTACTCAATAACTCAGCAATATTGTATATCCCTTTGTTAATTATTCTAAGGACAAGTTATGCTTATTGACAAACTCACCATTATGTCATTGTCGATAACTCATTATCTTTCCACACACATCCATTAGACGTAGAAGAATCTGTTGACGTTGATGAATGGCAGCAGAATTTTTAATGTCTGTGTAATTGCTTACAGCTATACTGCGCTGAATTATAAATCATTCATGTCTCTTTATAAGCTGCTTATTATTGCTAGGGATACAATACCGCTGTTTCTGTGAAGCTGATGTTACGTTGTCGTTGTGTCGTGATGTAAAAACTGGAACTTCTATTTATTTCAAAACTCAATTATGCTAAAAACGGTACTGCTGAGTCCAACCAGGTGCAATTTACACCCAGTAAAATCTAGCTGTTCTAAAGCAAGGAATGTGTTAGAAAACAGTAAAACATGCTAGAAACTAGCTTTAAATTGCTGTGTGGGGCAGAAAACAAACAGATGACAGAGAACAGTGACGTACGGAGGAGGCAGCATCATGCTGTATGGTTTATTCAGAAGGAAAATTGAAGCTCTTCAACATAGAAGAAAACCTGTTAATGGCTGAAATTAGGATTGATTGGTAAACATAAAATTGCTATGTTATTGTTGAAAACTGAGATATTTTTGCAATTAAGCTTTCTGTCATCTCAGAATTGGTTTGTCACCAAAATATGCGTCAGATGTGGGCTATTAAATGTTCATCTATCTGGACAAACACGTTATTGCCAAAGAGTTTCATTGTATGCTAGTTGAAATGTTGTAGCACCTGGGCTGTTTTTTGTGAGGAGGATATGAATGAAAAGCCTTGAACAATAATTACAACTGCAATTCAGTGCTTTCATTTAGATCAGTTAGATTGGCCCAGTCAAAGTTCAGTCCTTGAAAAACTGTGGCAAGGCTTGAACATTGCTGTTCACGGTTGCTCCTTGTCCGGTTCATTTTAGTTTGAGATATTTTGCAAAGACGAATAGATGCTGCAAAATGTATTTCCTCAGGTGAGCAGACTAAATCTGCATGGCAAACTCTTCTGATTTTTTTTTTTTTTTTTACAAACCTCATAGTGATGCACGATGTCGTGTTGCTCGAAACAAAAATTCATCATTTCAGGCTGTAACTTTATACATCGACGCTCAATGAATACCTTTGCAAACTTTGATCATTTGTGTGGAATTCATCGACTTGTGTTGCAAGTTTTTCTGCTCCTAAAATAGAAACTGCTGCCATCTGTTACGGAAGTTGAGGCAAAAGTAAAACTGCAACTATTAATTGCAACTATTACTGCCTCTGTTGGAGAATTATCCTCATATTACACATTAGAAGACGAAATGTAACTAACATTTTGCCATCTTAAAAGCCTCTGGAGCAACATGAGCACAGAATCCTTTTACACCCCGTCCTGCTGTTTGAAAGGCAGCATTGTAAGCATGTTCTGAGGCACGTCGCCCCCGCAGCCTTTTACCTGACCTCCTGCTGTTATTTTTATTGTTGCTGCTGCTATCTATGATTGTTTATCTTGTTTTATTTACAACTGCAGCTGTTTTCTCATCTCTCACCTCCATCTTCTCTCCCTGTTGTGGCCAAAGTCAATTGTTCATTGAGGGGTTACCGGGAAGAAATGTAATGATTTAATAGATATCATGAGTGATTTCAAGTGTTTGACCGGTGTTTTATAGGATAGGAAATGTGTTTGCAAAGGACACTGAGAAAACACTCGAGAGCATCATTAAAACAGTAAAGCATACAACAACATAACTTGAAACGCTTGCTGCCGGAAAATGTAGTTTCTGATTCATTATTGACCTCTAGTGGCTGGTTTAGGAAGTGAAGTGAATAGAAGCAAGAAAATTAGTTTTTTTTTTTGTTAGAACGGTAGAATTACAGTCTAAATAAAGATTTTTTAAAGACTTTACAATCAAACTGACATCATTTTAATTCTCAAAAGATAGTCTTGGAGAAGCAATGGGAAATTGTGGAGGTGATTGCTGATTTATTGTCAAAGTGAAACATGGTTAGTCAGCGACAAAAACGGATAAAATGCAAGATTGGTAAAAGCAAAATTACAACCATTTCCTGCATAAATCAAAATATTTGATAAACACAAAACAGAGACGTAATCAAATTTAATTCAAGCTTGACATGATGAGTAAACTGATATGAATGGGCAAAATATGCTACCACCAAATCACACCAAGCTTTCACACTTAAACAATCAAGGACAATTGTGACACAGTAACTTAGTTTAGGCAACGTGTATAAGAAATACTTTCCTCTAGTTCTCATTTTCCAGTCCATATGCAAATTCAGAACAGCCAGGCTTTAAAAATCTTCTTACTTTTTCTCAACTGGTGCGTCATCCCTCGTTGAGGGAAATATTTCAATTTCCTTGATGATCCGTTTGGCAATGATATCGTTGTTTGCTGAGACCATCCTTCGAGACATCAAATCAAAAGGTCCACCTAAGTTTAAAATAAAACTTTTATTAAGAAGTGTAACGCTGGTATTTACAGTGATGAAATCCACAAGATTAAAAGCATTTGTTTTGTCGCACGATTGTGAAAGTGACTATACCATCAACGTCCAGAAGGATTCCTCCAGCTTCTTGGACTATAACGGCTCCGGCGGCAATATCCCAGCAGTGGATCCCGATCTCAAAGAAGGCCTCCACTGCCCCGGTTGCCAGTAGACACATGTTGGTAGCGGCTGTTCCTGATCCTCGGAGCCTTGTAAAAATAGAAAACATTAACTCAGGGGTGTAACAATCAACAGTCAATACCAGGCAAAGAAGTCCAGGAAAGGAAAATATTCCATCCATGCTAAGAGGAATTGCTGTACCCAGAAGAATTTTTGTTTCTGTATGTTTTTTTTTTGTCAAATCTTTCTTTTTTTATACATTTATATTGTTTTCAGGTTAGTGGCTTTCATTTCAAGATGGAAGCACAAAGCAAAATTCTGACTTTAACACATCTAGCGGTAGCTACATATTAGCCTTAGAGCTACATATGTAGCCTTAGAGCACCTGTAGCTCCAAGTTATTTTTGTCATACTTTTAATACTTTTACTTATTTATGTGAAACTCTACTTTGAACCATAAGTTAAAAGGTAAGCTTGCTGTGTATAACATTTCAGAGAGCCAAAAGAGAAAAAATAAACTTTTAACACAATTTGATGATTGCCCAATCAGCTGACTATAATTGATGTTTTTGCATTTTTATTGGTAAAGGAGATTTTTCAAATCGCAGTTAAAAATACTCAAGCATAATAGCAGAGTGGCAAATATAATTTTATGCAACAACTGTTGCATAAACAAATGATTATTACTGACTTTGTGTTTACTTCTGACTTGCTAGCAAAACGCTTGATTTAGCAATGCTAGCACAAGAGTTTGCTGGAGTTTTCTTACAGTTAAATGACTTTTATTATGCTTCATTCCTCTATGTGTAGCTATAATTAAAATCGATAGGATTTTAATCTCCATGAAAACTAATGAATGAAAACTTAACGTTAGCCTCAGAGGCACATCGTATTAACAATATTTGAATTAGTATTTTTAAAGCGGCAAAATTGGGTTATTAACTCACTGGCATTTGAGGATTTTTTTTACTTTAAATTGCAGACATGTCATTCAACTTACCCATGAACTGGGATGCAGAGAATCTTTTGCATGGTGGAGAAGATTTTGGTCACTTTTTCTGGACTCCTATCAGTTCCATGCTCAGAAATGATAATGGACTTGTGGATATCTACAACAGAAGGTCAGAGAGATTTAACATGTTTGCTCTTGTACATGGCAAATTTAATCTAAATATTAACATGTGAGTTATATTTTCACCTTTCACATCAGAAACTTGAATGGGTTCATCGTTGCAGAATGCACCCTTGCCTTTTCTTGCTTTATACATCTTGTCCTCCAAGCAGCTGTACACCACCCCAAACTCCAACTATAAGAGACATCATTTATTAAAGTGCCACATCAAGCGGTGAGAATGAAATGTGGATTTTCATGTACCTGTTTATTGACAGCAAACGCAATAGAAACTGCCACGAATGGGAACCTGTAAGTAAATAGCACCATTTAGGTACAAATAATGGGTCATTGCTGTACAAAGTTAATGAGATGCTGATTGGATCTTTTGTAGAAAGATTTTACCTCAAACACACACTGCAAATGTTCAATATCTACTTTGCTACATATGTTTGGTCTCAATTTAATCTGTCTAGGGATTCTTCTTTTTTATTTTTATTAGGGCTAATTTTTCATTATTTTTCCAAGTAACTTTTCTTCAAGTTTGTTTTTTCCCTCAAAAACTACAACCAGACTGCAAGAAAACTGACTTCCCGGTTCTCTGAGACTCTTGTACATCATGGATTTTTGCCAGATTCGCATATTACGTAACACGGTTGCCAACTGTCACCTTACCCATGCACAAAGTTTGTGGTGCCATCTACTGGGTCGATGATCCACGTAGGTTTGTCGGTCAAGATGCACGGCTCACCTTTTGCAACAGACTCCTCCCCAATGAAACTGCAGCACAGAGTAGGAAGAAGAGCAAAATTAAATGAGGGATATGATAGTTAAGACTTTGTGATACTCGCAGATGTCTCTATGCATTGCTCACCAGTGTGTTCCTTCTCCGAATTCCTGCTTTAGAGACCCAATGATGATTTTTTCCACCCTCTCGTCCGTCTTGGTGACAAGGTCCACAGTAGAGCTCTTGGTCATGACTCTTATTTCACTCTCGCCAGCTTTTCGAATTTCCTAAGTGTCCAGATTAGGAGTTACTCTTAATGTCACCCACACTTCAGCTGTTTAGTGCATTTATTTCTGCTATGTTGAAAAGAGAAAAACAAAAGAAGAAACTTTACCTCTCCAGCCTTTTTTGCAACAGCAACTGCAAAGTCATAAGCCTTTTGCCAGGGGTCCTCCATTTTATTTCTGCTACAAGGTTGCTTGGAAGAGTCTGTAAAATAAAACAAAGACTGTAAAACTGCAACAACATCCCATAAAACGTGGGTCATTATTCGGACAACATGCAAATACGGCTTAATGTATGGAAAAATATGCCCGTAAAAAGGATTATTAGCAACTGGAGCCTCAGTGACTCTGAGGTGAGCGAAAGATTACAACAGCATCACCACAGACCTGCATCACAATTAGTGCGCTTTCATTTCAGCAACATGTATTACGCAAGACTTCTTCTGCATCAAAGTATGCCAGTATTATTCCAAAGCACCACCACAAGCATGTACAGCAAGGATTGCAACACATTGTGTCCTTATATTGCTTGTGAATTAGAAATGGCGACAAATAAAAATGCTTAGTATGAGTTAGAACATGGTTTTTATGATTGTATCTGGTTTTTCTGCCTTGTTCTGGAAGAAAACTGGCTTGATTGACAACTTTATTGGCAAGGAAACTCTTCAAGTTAAATGTTAATGCTATATCTGAGGTAGATTGGTTTGTTTACTTAATCGGCATTATCTCAGAACAATTTGATTTGAACAAATATTGTGTTTTTTAGAAAACATGGAGCTTCAGGGAAGGAATGTCGTTCCATTATCTTCTTAAGAAGTCAGTTTCTGTCATTAATAATATCTCATATCAGTCTATCAAGCACCATTTCCCATCCTCGCTTCTTTCATCTAGAATTTGACAACTGGTGAGTAAAACGACTCTGATCATTCTATTAAACATATTTTATGAATGAAAATTCAATGACAATTTCAGTATAAAGATTAAATCGCCAGCAAAAAGTTGAGGTAAAAGGCAGCAAGACAATATTGAAGAACCAGTGGAGGCCCAACAGAAGAGCTCATCATTTCCTGTACAGTTTGACAAGAAACAGCAGAAATAGTGAAATAAAAACTCACCTTGAGGAGAAGATGTGCAGCCAGGTAAGCCTTCAGGTGCTAGTGATGCTTGTTTTAAAGGCCCAGGCCTTTATAGTGGCTCACTGTGGAGGCAAGGCAACTCAAAAAGCTGGCATGACGAGGTGGGGAAAAGTACTAGACACGCCCCCCAGGAGTTTCATTCTCATCAGCCCAAAGGTCTTTCACAAAGGCAGACCTGAATCGGCATGATGTCCCATTTGCTCTCAACTTAGAGCAACCAGAGTTGAGTAAGAAAGTGGAAAAATTTAAGGGGGCCTTCCTCTGACTCCGGTGGAGGTGAAACAGGAAGACACACCCATCTTCGCATGATTCAACGCAACAACTGACATGAGAGGTTATTAAACAATGAGCGAATTCCTGAAGGTTGATGTCACAACATGTTTCAGGGAAGCTGGTAGGAATTGACACATGAGGACGAAAACCCGTTGCTTTAGATTATACCATATCTTCAATTTCAACATATAAATGGGGTTTTAAGGTCTAGCCAAAGACCATATCGAAATCCAATGTAATAATACAAAATTAGAGCTGCTTTCCATTCAGTGTAATTGAGCTTTTTATTTACAAAGAATGTACAAGTTTCAAACAAAGTATTCACTCTCTTTCAGATTTTTCTGGTTAGCAAAATTAAGTCAGTAAACCATCTACCCCTTCAACCCTCCTATTCAGGCCTGAACACACCATCTTTACTTTGAAGCACGGTGGAGGCAACATAATGCTGTGGAGACGCAAAGGATGCCAAGCAGAATACAATCATGCAATGCAAACATGTTTAATACAATATGGAAGAAAAACAGATCACTGGTCAAAACAAGTGGTGATCTAACCTCTTTTTATATCTGCCCCAATTCAGATTGTTTTTATTATTATTATTATTCGGATAGTTTCTTGACGCATGAGATGTTATCGTTTAAGATAGTGTATTAATGCACAGTGACAAAAAAACAAAACAGATTATGTATTGTGTGTGTTATCAGAGAAGCCACAGAGGCTCCTCCTCAGCATTGGGGGTGACCGATGAAGTGTCTCCGCATATCAGTTCTTTGTCAAATACCATCTCACACAATGCAGCTGGCCCCTGCTTTTTACCCTTGAGAGGCGAAAAAAATGAGAATCATTTCTACTTCCACTTCACAATTGTGCAGCATTTGTGTTGGACCATCACATAAAATCCCGATATTTCACCGAAGTTTGTGGATACATGCTAAGAAGGGTTAAAACAAAAGGTTTATGGGGATGTGAATACTTTTGCAAGGCGCTGTGTCAGAGCAAACAAAGCTGCTTGACAGTTTCATATTTCCTGACGTCTTTCCTGCTTCATTCCCTTTTATTGTTTTCCAGTGGTGGAAAACAGTCTGAAAGATCCCCTGGTGAGCCCATGTTGAATAAGCGTCTGTTTCTCAGAAAACCTGCCGGAAGCTGGATAAAGTCTTGGCAACACATTCACAAACCATGTGAATTTCTACACAGATAGTGCAGGATAGAGCACACATCTGTGTGTTTAAATCAGATCCTGCAGTTCCTAGTATCCCTTTTGCTTGAAAAAGAAAATCAGACACCGCAACCATCCGACCCTCGAAGCCAAACAATAGATTGTGTTGACTGTTCGTCCAGGATAGTATTTACTTGAGTTTTTTCGCCCAGGAGTGACATAGTTTGCATTTTATTATTCAAATGCATGCAGCAGTGAAATCCTGAGGGACCAGAGGATATTTTCTGGATCGTCAAGCTTCTCCTGAAAGTGTTGACAGTTATATAAAGTCACACCTTGCTGCAGGAAAAGTCGTTCAATTAGTGCTAAATGTTGCATGTCTCAAGAAAACGACGTTGCATCTCTCTTTTTGCTTCTATTATTGCAAAATATATTATTCTGTGCTTGTGTTCAGACGCAGGAAAGATGGCATCACTGTCTAATATTCTGTGTCAGAAAAAGGAGAGATGAACGCGTTCTGACATGAAGCTTAATGCGACCACACCTTGCACAGCTTCACTTCATGTGTGTCGCAACATGTTAGACTCATGTCTGCTGTTTAGCCCCAAATGTTGCGCTGGTAACTGCAGAGCGGGGCCGCAGCAGAGCCCTCCCAAAGGACGTTCTATGTCTGATCTCAAATTTCATTGGCGACAGCTTTGTTAAACAGCAGCAAAGCCGGCAGAAACCGCAGATCCATCCTCGTAAACAAGTTCCAGATCTACAGGAAATCCTAATGCACCGGCTGCAGCTGAAATAAACAAACCGGCGTTAGATTTAGGCAGATCAGTGCGGGTTATCATGTTGAAAGTTTTGTTTGAGAGAGAAGGAGGAGAGCAGCAGGAGAGGCGTCGTCACCCTGTTGTCCCCGCTGTGCACCAAACATAAGAGTCTCTGAGATGTTGAGAGGTATGCAGAGGGGAAGTGATGGGACAAGCAAAACAAATGCATCAGTCCTGCCGTCTCCGTGGCAGCTCTGTTATGAATAATTTATCCGGGATGACGGATGTTTTGGATGTTTGGTTCCCCGGGATCACAGCTGCAAAATTGAGGCACTGATGTGGTGGTGGGAAACTGCTGAAGGTCAGCGGTTCACTCTGAAAGATAGTCTCTGAAACCCTGATGAGTTATTTAACACAAAGTTCTAGTTCTGGTAGGACTTTCTAGAGGTTCTTCTAGGGCATAATGTGAACTTCAGCATGCTGGTGTAATGAAAGTAAGGCCTTTTTCATATCTGCAGCCAACTCTGTGAGGTACAACAGGATAATGAAGCAAAGTGTCAACACACCATTGTCGGGCAGTGGCTTAATTTACATGTTCCATTACATAATATTCAGGAGTTACATGACAAAGCAATGTTCCTGTACAAACATACGCTTTTGCAATTTGTATGTGCAATATTATGTCTTCTTTACTCAACAGGATTCTTGAGTAAAACCATCTATGTGCAACACCTTTGTGAAACTTACAGGTTTAGATCCCTAAACATGGAGAATATCTTCCACACGTTTGTGCAACATGAACTGCAGCAGCCGCAGGCGGGCAGACATAAGACACCCTGACAGTAGTGACACACCCGATACTTCCCGGCACTTCTGCTAGTCCCATTAGTGAAGGCTCAGCCCAATGCTTGGACCAGTCCGCCGCAATGGCTGCAACCCAGAAGAATAAAAGGAGAGAATGCACAGCACTATCCTGCTTGAGGGCGAGCTAGAAAAAGAATAGCCGTCCATCCACTCCCAGTTACTCACTGTGACTGTTTTTAGATTTCTACTATGATTAAAATGTATGTCAAGTATTCCTAGCATTGGACACACGTATGTGTAAAAACCATTGGCAGATTGTGAAGGACACTTTTGTTGAAACCTTTGCGAGGAGAACTGAAAACTTACATGCAAATTACATGACAGTCACTAACTACTTATGCACACTTCTTTTACACAAATCTCTGGCCTTAGTTTACCTCTAGCATCACTATTACTTCAATTTAGTGACCATGTAAAATTTTATTGGTGTTTATTAACACTCCTCCGGCTTCTCAGAAGACCCGTTAGTCCCGTCGGAGTGTGAGCCTTAGATTCAGAATATGATGAATTTCACTAAAAGCCCCAACAAGTATTTGCCTCAAAGTGCAGAATAATATGTGAGGAATTCAAAGTTTACTTCCAGAATATGACATGTTTCGGAAAACATTTGGGGTCTCGGATAGGAAAGCTGAACTCAGGGCACATCATGGACAAGATATATGGAAATTAAAAGCTATCTAAAAATAATTGAGAGTGTATGTGTAAATAAATATAAAACAAATGAGTAATTTATTGAACTGCTAGGATGTTTTCATCCACCTATATGCCTGTTTCTTCTAAGTGTTGGTAACTTTCTATGAATTGGACAGATAAAATTCAAAAGATATAAATAAAATGATTAATTGCTCTTGGTGATATAGAGCTGCTATGATTTGCCCCGTCACTACAGCAAAGCTGCAGAATTGTATTTTGTTGTGTTCTCCTTTACTTACAAAACCTTTACAATCTTTCACATTTTTCCCATTTTGCTTTGATGCATCCAGACACTTCAGTGTATTTTATTAGGGTTTTATGTTTTAGAGCAAGACAAAGCAGTGCATAATAGTGAGATGCAAAGAGAAGGATGTTCTCTTGCTCTTTCTCTAATTTTCTTCCAAGAAATCAAATTTCCTTGTGTGATTCTCAACGTGGTTTTGTTTTACTTAGGAGGTTGGTTACATTGTTCCGTTCAGTTTGTTTACCAAACCATAACAGTGGATTGTGTACCTGGTTCTTTAAAAAAGTATCAGTCATGTTTTTCCTGATTTTATAGGACAAAAAATCCAGCAAAGACCTGAAACAGTCCAGCAGCATTTACACATGGGTCACACTGTTTTAACAAGCAGAGTGAATACTCTTCTAAAAATAGTCATGGACTGAAGCTGAACTTATAAACATTCAGTTTGGAAGCTAAAAATACGTCTAACAGCTGAATTCATCTGTACCTTATTGTGTGTAAATCTCAATTTAAACTGGTGTGTGAATTCAGAGCCTGTTTCTTCTTTCAATCATGCCCCTAAAGTTTCTACCAAATACTATCTTCATCTTGATGAATCTTCCAAACCTGTGTGACCTCACAACGCCTGAAGTTATTAATTTCTTGGAAAACTGCTTAGAATTCTGCACGTCTCATTTTGCTCTCGGGGGTTTTTCACTGGTGACATGGTTGACATTTTGATTTTCTGGCGAAGCAGGAAAAGCGAGCAGTTTGGTCAGGCTAACAATCAGAGCAAGATGGGAAGAAAACCACAGCAATGCTGCCTTTAACAGTCACACATTTCGCCTGGTCCCACACACACACTGTTATAAATTAGTAGATCAAAGTAAGAAACAAATTGAAGCATTTTTTTAAGTGATTTTGCCTGGAAAATGTATCCTTGAAACTATGTTTTAAGTTTTTAAAATTAATCTTGTTATTCAATTAATTCTTGATTCATTTCTATTCGTGTGTGAAGAGTCATTTTAGTGGATTCAGCACCCTGAAGAACTTAAAGCTAAGGACAGAAAGATGTGCATAAACCTCATAGTAAACAAATACAATAAATAACTAACATTAGTTATTATAAGGCTGCCCAGTGGCGCAGTTGGTAGAGCTGTTGCCTTGCAGCAAGAAGGTTCTGGGTTCGATTCCCGGCTCCGGTCTTTCTGCATGGAGTTTGCATGTTCTCCCTGTGCATGCGTGGGTTCTCTCCGGGTACTCCGGCTTCCTCCCACAGTCCAAAAACATGATTGTCAGGTAAATTGGCCTCTCTAAATTGTCCCTAGGTGTGAGTGTGTGTGTGCATAGTTGTTTGTCCTGTCTGTCTCTGTGTTGCCCTGTGACAGACTGGCCACATGTCCAGGGTGACCCCGCCTCTCGCCCGAAATGACAGCTGGAGATAGGCACCAGCAACCCTCCCGACCCCTGTGAGGGACAAGGGTGTAGGAAAATGGATGAATGGATGGATAGTTATTATAAATGAAAGTACAGAAGATGAAATTGTGATAAAAAGCACAGAAGAACTCCACTGGGCCTCCGTAGTGACATAACTAGGAACCAGTGGGTAAGGAAGTACCCACTGGTACTCTGTACAGTCTAAATAAGACTGTCTAATTCTAACTGTACCAAAGTTAGGCTTTGGTACAGAGCAAAGTCTAACCATTTACAAAAGAATAAATCTTACAACAAAAACCTGCAATCTACAGCTGTTCAGTGGGTGTAAAGTAGAATCACAAAGAAGTAAATTTGTCACCTTCAATTATAACAATGCATCAAATATAAAAGAATTTTGACTTTGCAAAATTTCAGCTTCTGTTTCTTTAAGAAGCTCCTGCTCTTTATGACACTCATCACAACAATGCTTCTCATTATGCCATTTACACACGTTCTCAGGAGTGTTGTAACAATGTAAAGCTCAAAAGAGTTGATTTTACGTAATATCCGCTTGATGTCCCTGTTTGTTTGCTTGCCCAATTCTACTACATTGAAACACTCCCAAAGCATGTTGCTACCACACTCATAACTACAGAGTTTATTTGAAAGCCTCATCTTGACTCCTTAGTAATTCGGCCAAACGGCTACAACATTTATTTCCTCTTCTCATGAAAAATTTCTTGGATTATTTAAGTGGACAAATGCAAATTTCAGCTGCGATTAAAGGAGAAGGAGCTTATTTCTTTCAGGCTAAGATAAAGACACTTTGACAGGTTTTCTATGAGTTTCCAATTTATAGAAAAGCTTGATTCCTCTGAACATCCCAAACTTTTTCATTTCTTCTGAACAAAAATTTGAGTCAGACAGTAAATCAGTCGAAAATCTTTGGAATTTGCTTACAGGCTCAGTCTGAGCTTTGACGCCTGCTAGTAGAAAGGTAGTCAAACAACAGAAATATGTTAGAAGCTTGTTGACAGCTCTCTAAAGGACAAATATTAGTGAATATATTTATATCTGGGTGTGCATGTATATCTGAGCCTCTGAGTCTACTTGTGTGTGTGGTTCAAATAAATTCAAACTTGTCCACCCAATTCTTGTTTTTAAAAATTCATTGACTCAGTGCATATAGTATAATTATACAACCCTGAAAAAAATGGTTCAACTGCGTCCCTAAAGACCCCAAATTAATAGGCCCGTGCTTAACGTATGTTAACATTACATAACTATATTTAGTACACCACTCTCAAGTCACTTGGGGTACATTTGTTGGGATAAGCAGGAAATCACAGCTTCTGCAGAGAACAATGCCTGCCACTTGTTGGAGGTTACCAGGTCATAAAGTTGGAGAATGAGGACATGGTTGGTTGAGGCATTAATGACTCCGTAAACAATAAGAGAGCATGAAAATTTAAAGACGCGGGGATCTGGCGGGATTGCTGCAGAGCCACTGGAGAAAAACCGGCGATAACGACTCCGCTGAACTCCCCGCCTGCATACGAGCATGCACCACTGGCTTCCAGAACACATAAAGTCTGGGTTTGCTCGAGTAAAGTGTTTTAAAACCATTTGTTAGTCATCAGCAAACACAAGCTGGAGGGGAGGGGAAAAAAAGAGCCCATGGAGGCTTATTTTATAGAGCATATCAGCCTAGGATGGGGGTGAACTGTTTGCAGCTCTGACTGAAAGGGCAGGGGAAACGCAGCACACAACTTTACATGCAGTAATGGCTTTTATCTCTCTCCTAAATCACAACAGTAGCTGTGACTGTTTTTACTGCGTGTCCAGAGGCCTGTTTTCAGTTTGTCACCAGAGACATTTTTTCTTGTTCGTGCCTTCACTTTATAGATTTATCCCTTTTCTAGGTCAAAGCCACACTTTGTGGATTCAAGTTACTGCGCCTGGGTGTTGGGGAGCTGGGATACACAACACATTTTCCACACAGTGGCTCAACTCAACAGTTCTCTGCAAAACTGTTCATAAATCTTACACCATTTCATTGTTTGGGGATGTTACATTGCATTTTAATGGATTTGTAGTCAGCTCCCCTGCAAAAGTACATGTAAAATGCTATGTGAGTAAAACATGCAGAGGTTCCCAGCAATAAATGGTGAAATTGAAGGGGTGTGAATAACTTTATTTACACAAAGGAAGCAAGAATTTAGCAGGGATGTCTAAATGATGCAAAACAGAAATAAGAGGTGTCATGACAGATTTTATACTTTTTTAACCCCCTCCCCCTGTTCATTTCTATTTTCCTGCAGGGATGAGTCGTGACACTGAGCTCCCATATTTAGTCATGAAGCTTGCCATCTGCTCAGTCAGCATATTTCCTGCAGAAATGTTCACACACTGTCTCTTATTTCTGCTGCCAGTTGTCTATTACGTCTGTGGTTTACAACAATGGCTTGTCTGTGCAGGTTGACACCAGCCTCAGCTAAACGAGTCAATCTATGAAACTGAAATATGCAGGCAAGGATGCAGGAACTATATTTAAGGGGATTTTAAAATAACTTAAAAAAAAACACATTAAAGATGCATTATTCTAGACTTGATAAGGAGTAATACAGTAGATAAAAAATAGTTGTATAGTACAGGATGTAATCATGTGGTGTATGTGGTCAATTGTGTGCAGTGCAAGACAAATCCACTCTTAAAACAGGTACAACTTTCTGGAAAAGATTTTTTAAAATTGCATGAAAATAAAATTATTATTGAGGCTGAATAATCTCAGACTGAACAATTTCAATAAAACCCCACATTATATTTATTCCGAAGAGGGAAAAAAAAATCCAACATTAATAAATACTTGCGTCCTGTGAACCGTTTCTGTGTCACGTTTAGAAATCACGATCCTCTTGAAAGACGAAGAGAAAATTTGACTTAAATTTTGGGAGCATTTCAAAGACTGAACAATACCACCCACTCCAACAACGACTCAGAGGCTTTGGAAAGGAAAACAGCCCCCAGCATCACACATCTTCCACCATACTTAACAATAAGTTTATACTTAATAATGCTTTATGTCACACCAATCTCACACTCAATATTTGATACTGAAAAGCTAAAGCTTAGTTTCATGCACCCAAAGCACCAGTTCCAGTTAAAGAATAATTCAATAATTTACATTTAGGAAAACTTTCTAAATTAGGGTTTCTACAAGTTTCAGTAAATTACATGTAGACCTTTTAAGACCAGAAATAGTTTAATACCGGAGCTATATGAATTACAAAAAGAAAAACAGACTTATTTCATTGTTTTATACGTTTACTTACCAAGCTAAATATGAATGTCAAAATAAGTTGATGTATTTTGGCTCTGGAGTTCATTAATTTAACACTTAGGTTACCCAACTTCAACTCAATTCTCACAGTAGATAGTCAACTTTACAATGGACTTTAGTCTACAGGTTAAATATACGATTTCTTCTGTGCTAGCTTTGGACAGCTGAGCGGGAGTGTTTTCATTAGAATTGCCAAAATTGGTCCATTGTCATCAAAAGCTGATGAATTAAGCAGTAAACAAATAACCGAAGACACGCTGCCTCGTACTAGATTTCAGATCTAGTACAAGAAATCTGGACACAAGACATTTTAAGGCAATAAAATGGAGGTTATTACAAATAGCACATATTTTTTAGGGACCTGTAAAAGCTGGTAATCATGTATCTAGCATGTGCTGGCTGACATACTGAGCCCAAGACGCCGCTCTTTGCTGCAGAGTGTTTGTAGATTTTGGGCAAGTTTAGACTCATCAGCTTGCAGAAAATTCATAATCAACCAATTTGGCTTGAATTCAGTGCTCTGTTGTCTTTCCCATTTTTAAGAATGATGAGAAATATCTTTTAAATTGTAAAGATATTATGCATAACCTGTATGAGAGTATATGTTTTAAAAAAATAGTTAAATTTTTTTTACATGTGATTTTTTTCCCCCAACTGAATAAATATTCTTAGTTCAAACATCTTTATAAATAAGCGTGATGTTGATATTTTTATGGTTGTAATGATGACATTTTGAGGTACCTATGAATAAAAATGTATTTCTTATAATAAACAAAATGCCTGAGAGATTCAATAAAATACAACACAGTGCAAACAACTCAACAACATAACAGTATGTGTGCATGGCTAAGTACTGATATACAGGAGAATAAAATGTTTAAAGAACCCGCCTGCTGTTGCTCAGAGGTAACTGTATCGTTTTGGTTCTTAAGGCAAAGACGGGCTCCCACACTTGTTACACTGAAAGCAGCTGTGTGTGTTTTTGCTCGGCTCCGGCTGGCTGTGGAGGTTTAGGGGCCTTCTGTGTCGTCCCTGCCAACGGGGAACTCTGTTATCTCCTTGGCAATTCGTTCAGCTATCGTCCTGCTGCTGGCAACAATCAGCCTGCGAGACATCAGATCAAACGGCCCACCTGGTTAAGGGAGAGAGACGTAAAAATACGGACTTTTTTCCCCCAATATGGTACGAAATTAAATGATCAACAGTGCTGTGTGTAAAAACAAATGATTGATTCAATAACATGTTGCCTTCAGGAGCTGAAGCTGGATCCGTTTGCTTTGTTTTGAATTGGTGCAAGAACCTTGATTTCTTTATTTTTTAGCTGTAATGTTACATCTGTTGGTGGGATATTAATGCATTAATTCTGATTAATTACAAACTATCTTAACAAAATAGTTTGACAAACAAAAACCCCAAGGCTGGACGCACAAGCTGCATATCCAAACAAATGGCGAATGACAGAGCGGCTTCTCTTGACTTAATTTCAGAAGTCCACAGTTCACATTTCTAGAAAAGTATATTTTTTTTAAGGTTTCACAAATAATCAGGCTTCTTGCTTAGCACTTGTTATGTGCATAGCACATAACAAGTGCTTCAAGAAGCACTTGAAAGCTGAATGCGTGTAATAATCTGTGCCAAACTGATGGTTGAATAACCAAGAGAACATATTAGAAACAATAAACATCTTTGTTCAATAGTTTAGCTGAACATTGGTTCAACACTGACTGAAAACCCACCTTGTAGTTGAAACATAATCAATTACAAATTTAACGATGGCTTAATGTAATGTTTTGATTGTTGATTCTATGTTGCATGACTTTGTGTTTTTTATAATGTAAAGCACTTTGAAAGGCCTTCTTTCTGAAATGTTCTGTACAAATAAAATTTGTACAGAACAGAATCAGCAGTATTGATTTAGCAGTATCAATACTGCTATTGATACTGATTTAGCAGTAAATAAAGTTGATTTAGCAGTAAATAAAGTTGTTTGTTTTGTCAATATATGGTTTTGGTTAAAATGCAGATAAAATGCAGACCTGGAAACAGGTAAAAGAAAAACTCCACACTTTTCCAGACTGTAATAAAGACCAGATTATTTTATTTTGTCCTTAGATGTAAAACTCTTGACCTGAAATCAGGTGTACCTTCAATTTACCTCGACTACATTTTGCGGTTCATAGGAAATATGGACCAAACGAGAGACGAGAATAGTAGAAGACGGTGAAAAACTTTGACAGAAAAAGAAGATCAAGTACTCTGAGGTGACATTTTCTATTCTGCAGAAACCACGAACACAGCTGTGCTCAGCCGGGGGGGCTTGTGAATATCCCGACACCTGCTGCTGCCTCACATCTTGACATTTCTTTTTACATGGAAGGAAAACCAACGTGCTTATATAATGGGGTGACACTTGGATAATGTTCAGTAAAAATCACCAAAAACATCCCTAAAATTGTTTGGGAGGCATACAGTAACCATTATGTGTCTAATTTGCCCGCGATGAATGTTTCTGAAGCGCGATGGCAGATCTGTCAAACCAGAAATAACATTTTGCTGAGCTTGTTTCTGGTGCAACAGTGACCCCTACACTCCAAACCTGGAAAAGCGAAGCATAAGTTGCATTTTTTAAATAACTTGGAACTCATTTCTCTAGTAAGATGAGCAGCAAGTAAAAAAAAAAAGTGAGAAAGTTGTGAAGCTATGCTTCAGAGAGCTGGTGCTTGAGACAGAGCTCCGTTTCCACAGTGACCGGCTACATTTGGCTTAGAGAAGAGCAGCGAGAGATTTCCTGCCTCTACGTATGTCCGTATGTCGCTGTGCATCGCAGCATGCTCGGCACAGCGCAAAGGTTGCCTTCACTTTCCTAAGAGCAAACCCCTTGATGCACAGCACATGCAGCGTAGCTGGGGGTCCAGAGTGAAGAGGGGCCTTTCCCTCAAAGAAACCACCTGCAGAAGCTGCCACTGTGGGTGGAGGGCTATCAGGGAATCAGCTCCACGTCCAAACACCTCCCTCGCCTGACTGGACAAACGGGCTTCAGCTTTTAGGCAAGGATGTGTGGATTGTTCTCAGGGTGAGCCCCGTCTTGAGACGATCCCTAAAGTTGGGTGGAAAGAAGGGAAACCTGGGAAAGAGGAAGTTTGTAAGCTTCGATGAGGCCAGGCTCCCTTTGGAGACTTTCCAGAAGAGCAAACTGCAGTATTCATCCAGCTCACTGGCCAGATTGCAAATATTGATCACATGGAGCAGTTTTGAGTATCTACCAGACAAATCAGTTAAAGAAGTCGAAATGAATGACAGGGTTA
Source organism: Phalloptychus januarius (assembly GCA_902982915.1). Classification (NCBI taxonomy): domain Eukaryota; kingdom Metazoa; phylum Chordata; class Actinopteri; order Cyprinodontiformes; family Poeciliidae; genus Phalloptychus; species Phalloptychus januarius. The sequence continues at coordinate 9,210,525 of CADWAE010000362.1, forward strand.
CGGGTATGGAGCATCAATATATATTACTGGATTGGACAGGGCCTATTAGCCGCTATAGCTAGTGACACAAACCTACAGGCGCCATTACTGTGCACTTAATAATGTCCACAAAGACCAGAGTATTCTAATGTGAGATGAGTGGGAATCTGTCAAAAAAATGTCTGACGCGCCCAAATTTATTATCCGATTTCTATCAAATTTGGTTTCATTTAATTATGGGAAAATTGCAGTTATTTTAAGACATAAAATATGCATTCTCCCTAGATATAAATCTATAAACAGTTTGGTTTCAGTCAGTTCTGTCAAGATGCAAGAGAGGACTAAGCAAATACACTGCGCAAAAATTTTATTTTACATAATTGTAAACTGTAGGACCCATACTCTGATAAAAAAAAAAATCTATGGCTTCATAAAATGTTTCATCCTTTTTGATGACTGTTATGTATAACAGACAAGTTGTCATAGCAACCGACAGACAGCAGCTCCGCTAGCCGCAATGCATCAGGAAGCAACATAAAAAAACATGTAAACGTTCACCCCACAAAAAAAAAAACGAACTTATTTTCTCTCAGGTTTTCTCTCCATAGACGCCACACTTGGTCTGGAAGAGAGCACCGCCTGAGATATCCTGCTATGAACTTTTTCCTTCCATTAGCACAGAAAGATAAAAGACTTCTTTAACTTCAATAATAAACTGAACGTAATGCACTGCTTGATAACTAGGATCAATCGGCCAATCTTTTGAAAAGTGCCTCAAGATCACATTTGTTGTGAATTGACAGTAAATTAGCAGGATGTCCCTAAAATACATATTGAATTGGTCACTTTGACAGGTACTTCAGTAGGTTTTCAGCAGAATCCCTGATTGAAGACGTCCAGTCGTCTCGGTGACTCACCTGAAATGTCCATGATGACTCCTCCGGCTTCGGTCAGGACGGCCGCCCCTCCGGCCATGTCCCAGCAGTGGATCCCCATGTGGTAGTAAGCGTCGGCCGAACCGGACGCCACGAGGCATATGTTGATGGCTGCGCTGCCTGGGGAGCGGATCCTGGGAACAGGACATTTAGTTTCAGCTTGTAGTGAGCAGCAATCACCCGATGCTCAACAGTTCCTTTATGTTACTGTGCATGTTGCTTTTTCAACTTTTCCTTTTTTCTGACATGAGTCTGCGCAACTTGCTTTCATTTTGAGAAAACACTAACAAGAGGCGACTTTTATCGTTGGAAAAGATAGAGAAAAAGTTTGCTGTGTGCACAACAACAAGGGAGAAGAAGATGGAGGGCAGCAGAAGCTCCCATATGATTTATTAATAGACAACGTTTTGATCTAATTCAGGTCAAAAGATTAAAAATGAAGAGGGTAAGACCATTTATACACACCTCCCACTGGGAGGTTTCAGGCGCTTTCAGGTTATTTAAGAAATGCATCACAAAACACTGCAGAGGGTTGAGTCTATGAACAAAACCAGAGGGCTTCTTTATGTTTTGGGCAAACAAAACATAATGTTAAAAATAAGAGTATCAGTGTTCATTTTACAAGACGTGCAAAATCATACTGCTGGATGAGACATTAAGGATGTCGACTCTGAAGGTGTAAAAGTTTCAACTTTTTTTTTTATTTGAGGGGTATTTTGGGCTAAATGTGGAATAAAATAACTACTCAAAAATAAATAAAATTTTTTAAAGAGTTGGAGCATAATAGCAAATTTTGCTGGACGATAAATTGTTGCGACAAACGATAAAATTGTTGTTTTGAAACCATTTTCAAGTAACATAATTGTAATGGCTTCCATTACACCATCTACCTGTTTCAGACTCATGGGAGGAAAAAAAAACTTTCCTGTTTTTCTATCACAAACCTAAACAAGTGGAGTATGCTAAATGGTACCCTGGTCTCAGCTGGAACCATCTTTTGAATAAAAAAGGTCAATATTTTTTGTCACTCATTGGAGAAACTCAAGCTTATATATTATACGGAATCATCTCACATAGAGTGAAAAACATTAAGCAATAATTCTTCTAATTTTGACAATTACGGCTTACAGACAAAGAAAACAAACAAAAACAGAGTCCCACAGGACAGAAAAATGACATTTTATACAGAAATGTCAGGTTACTGAGAAGTATGTTGGTTTTGCCTCCTCCTGTATGAATTGTTGCATCACTCCAAAGGTTAATATTTACCCATGAACAGGTATGGTGAGGATAGTCTTGATGTTGGCCAATATAATGTTGAAGTGCTCGGCTTCCTTCTTGAAGCCCATTTCAGTCAGCACCAAAGACCTGCTCATATCTTCAGAAAGAGAAACAAAAAGAAATCCATTCATTCCTGAAACAAAGATCAACAGCGGACATCCAGCTCCACCTAGTGGATTGATTTGCAAGTGCAGCACCAGTCATGTGTCATACGGAGTCACCTTTCTGTCCGGACACTTTGATGGGGTCTCCGTTGCAAAATGCCCCCTTGCCTTTGCGTGCCGTGTACATTTTGTCCTCGATGCAGCTGTAGACAATCCCAAACTCTATCTGGGAGCAAAAGGCAGTGCAGATGAGTGAAGCTGTGTGGGAGGACGGCTAAAAACAGAGCAGCAGCTGCATAACAAGAATTTTTCAGCATCACTATTCAGATTCACAAGGCGACAATGGGGTTAATGTCTATTATAATCAAGAAATCACAGCGGGGGAATAAACACAAGATTTGCATACATTAAGACCTACCTCTTTCTTCACTGTGAAGCCGATTGAAACAGACACAAAGGGGAACCTACCCAACAGAAATGTACAATATAAAACATCCGTTTAATGAACTCCCAGTAGGAATCAGGCTCTAAGGAGCAAGCTTCTATAATCAGTTCATTTTCATCTAATTATCCCTGAAGACAATCCAAGAAAGGGAAGCTAATTAAAAGATAAAAATAGTTAAGGAGAGACTGAGATGAAACAGATTCAGAGCAGTTTCAGACTTCCAGGAGAGCCTCACATCCTGGTAAGGCGTACCTGTGCACAAAGTTGGTGGTGCCGTCGATGGGGTCGATGATCCAAGTGGGATCGTCGGTGAGAACGCTGGGAGCGCCAGCGGCTACCGACTCCTCACCGATGAAGCTTTGAGATAAAAAACAAAAGGAAACGGATAAAACGGCAGCAGTTTTGATGTTAACTACACAAGTTGTCTGAAATTTTTAAATGAGCATTGTCCAAACTTTTAGCCATGTTTTATTTGCTTCCTGATTTCTATTTTGCTGCAAGAAAAGCAACACAAACTGGAAACTGGTTGGTCCCACCTTTAGATTTATTCCTGACTTTGTCTCTGCGAATGTTCTGTCGCCTAGCAGCCATAACGACGTCAAACAAAACTGGTAAATATGTGGTTTTTGTTACTCATTTAATCATTTTCCTTGACCAAATTATTAAAATCATTTGATATTTGCAAAAATTGTATTACAAAGCATGTCTAAGTAAATGACAAAATCTTAACAAAACAACTGCTTTAAGCTTTTCATTTTTGTAACACATACTTACTTTTAAAGGGGTGGTGTTACTTATTTTCCAGGAAAACAGCATATTTTATAGCACAATCAAGTAACTAAGTTACCTTCAATTGTTATGAAATGCTGTGAATATGTATATATCAAACATGACATAAAATAAATATGACTCTCCCTGCCCTTCTTCCTCTCAAGCTAGTAATAAATACAGTCACTAGCGCCAAAGAAAACTTTAAAAAAAGGGAAAAAGTGTGTCGCATTTGTGGGCTGCATTTGGAGGAGAATTCAAATCTGGACAGGCTTCGAAGGATGCAGCCTCTGATTATGAAAGTCACACCCCACTTTCATTTTCTGACGTTTTTATGGAGTTATTTAATTTTTTCAAAACTTTTATTTTTCCTTCATCTTTCCTTGATAAACAACAAGAGCATGGAATGTGTTTAGTGTTTTCCAGGCCAGAATTAATTAATTGTATAACCCTGAAATGTTTGAGATGCCCTTGTTGCCTAAGACAAACTGCCCTAATATATTATTATTCATATGTTTAACAGGCAGCAATGGTGCACATTAATAAACAGTTTACAGAGCTCGACAAGGTGTGAAATGACCAGCACTTTTCTGCATGTTTATATGGTCTGCTGGCATTAGCCTTTAGCACAAAGCATATTTAGAGGGTGCAAATGGGAGCACCCTCTAAATATCCTCAACCTTTTTAAACAGAAAGCCTCCTGCTTGCGTTGACTCAAATTTTACGTTCCCGCTCTACTGTAGCATGGGAGCATAAAAAATGCTTTAAAAATCTGTGAGTTCAGATTTTTTCTCGTTTAAATTTGAAACATAATGATTAATCCTTGAAGATTACAAATTATCTTGGTCTTTATGCTTCTGTGTTTTCAGAAAATGGAGAAAAAGAGAGTTGCTCTTATTGAGAGAAGCGTGATTTTGCCATCGAAGTGCATGATTTCCATTTCACAGTTCTTTTGAAAGCCTTGGTGTAAATTCTCTAAAATAAACTTAATTTTCTCCCCAATCATGTAACAAATTTACGCTGAGTGAGACACGCACCACATATATACAACAGGCATATATAGGAAAAAACAGAATATGATGCAAAGTTTCCTTTTGACCATCTTCAAGCACTTTGATCATCTCTTTGATATTAAAAGCCCAGACCACGATACTAATTCAGACCATATATATATCTTAGATTTTGTAAGGTTTAATCCGTTGTGCACGTACGAACAAAATATGTAAGTTTGGTTGTAATTTGCTCCACATGCAGACCGGCATGTGTGTGCAAGTGATCTGGTTTGCAAGAAGCCGGCAAATCTAGAACAGCCTGCTGGTCTGGTGGCACAACAGCAGGCAACTGGAGTTGAGCAACACATTATTGGCAGCTGCCAAATCACTTGGCAACGGTAGCCGCAAACGGCAAAACATGATGTAAACACATGAATGACCCAAAACACTCAAACATTAAAAACTATTACAACAGGAAAATGCTGTAACAAAAAAAATACTACAATTGCAGAAAACAGAACAAATGCAGCCATCACAGACAAAATGCTGCAACCACAGGAAATAGAAGCAACAGGGAAAATGCCACAAATAGCAAAAGCAACTGCAGATTTGAAACACTGCAAACTTGCTTAATGATTCATCTCTCTGTTCCTCTTATGCCCTCTGGAAGCAGCTGTTCTTCAGATGGGGTAAAAAACAAACTCATGCATCACAGGTTTTCCATAGCAGCAGCACACCTGTGTGTGGGGTACTTCTCCTTTAAGGAAGATATAATGAGCTGCTCCACTTTCTGGTCCGTCTCGGTCACCAGGTCAACCGGAGAGCTCTTCTGCATGATGGTGATGTCCTTCTGCAGCGCCTCACGGATCATCTGTCAGAAACACGGCAACGACTGAACACATCTGCTGCACTAATTAGCCCCATGTGATGAGTGTCATGGTGACAGATTGTTGGCCACAGACGACAATGTGTCTGAGCTCTGTAGGTTCATAAATTTATTCCGTCTGGGGTTTCCTTTAATGCGACATTATGGTCCTTCTGTAACATGTTGGTACTCAGAAACAAATTCCATAATGATCACTTCAGGAGCAGAACAATGCAAACGACAACTTGCATACAGAAAGCAGAATGATCTACACCATTTAAAGAGAAAGCCTTAAAAAAATCTCAAGTAACATAACTCCAGAAGTCTTCAGCAAAGTCCACATGTTTACATTTGAGAAACGACAGAAAAGCCTTTTTCCTGGCATGCTTCCCAAACAACTGGTTGCTATGTGGGCCATGTGTAGTGGTTCCCATGGAGACTTAATGACCCCAGGAAGCTGCTCTTTACAACAGTAGCTTCCAACATTAAGATTAACATCGTCTTCCTTTTTTTACTTATATGAAATACAAGTACATACTGTATTTTTTCCCTCCCTAGAATTAAACTAGTCTAAATATTTCATGCTTTATGTCACACAGTATTGCTCAAATTATTTCTATCAGCAGAAAAGTTTGCACACATTAGTATATGGAAGAACTGCCTTTTAAACTATTACTTTGTGTTTTCTTTCACCACACTTATCACAATAATTTCCTGGGTTTTTGACCCAATCCTCCTGACAGAACTGGAATGTTTGAAGCAGATTTGTCTTCTGATTTGCTCTTAAATACTTTTTTTTAGCAAAAGTGACTAAAATAAAAATAACAGGTTTCTGATGGCTTCTGATCCAAAATATTGACTTTGCTGTCCTGACGCCACTTTCTTAGTGAAAGACCATTGATTAGACTTTACTGATTGATTTGACCGAAGGCTTTCCGGTCAAATCAATCAATATGTGTGAATTAAATGATTATCCTCATAAATAGTTTGCTTACCTTTCCTGCCCGTTTGGTGACATCTAAACAGAAGTCCATACATTCCTGCCACGGATCGCTCATGTTGATAGAGGAGCGAAGAATAAAAATTAAGAAACCTGGAAGACAAAAGAAGGCTCTATTAAAACAAAACAACATCCAGTCCGTCCAGTTAGCAGCCCTTTAACACAGCAATCGTAAGAGAAAATATTTTTAAATGAGTTAACAACATGTTCTGAATAAATAAAATACGAAAATATAGCATAGCATAGGTTAGCTTTTAAAATTAGCTTGTAGCTTCAAAGATTTAGTGCAGAAAGAGTAGATGTCATGAACCAAAACACCGTCAGATAATTTACCAAGCAATTGTGGATTTGATTTAATTTCCGCCTTTGAGTGCACACTTTAACAAACTCAAATTGTTTAAAGTGTCAAGCTAATTTAACCAACCTCAAGCTAATTTATCCAACCTGGAGAATGAGAGACAGCCACAGTATTGACGGTTAGCCGTGGGAGGCTGGAGCTTCTTCTTCTTCTTCTTCCCGGCGGATGGAAAACAACTGCAGAAGTCCATACCGCCCCCTAGTGTACATGAGTGTAATCTCATCGTCTCCACCCACTGTATTCTTACATTGTCTAATATAAAAGTAATGAATAATTCTATATTTATCATTTATAATATTTCCTCTTTTTCACTTTCTTTCTGTTGCATATTTAATACACTTCATCAAAACAGGATCAACACTTTCTTTCTCCCTGTAAACGTCACATTTGTTGTTTTTCTTTTTCCCTATTACAAATAATTATTCTCATTATTCCCTTCTATTTCTTTCTTCATAGCTAATTCTTTGTTATCAGGTTTTTGTATTATGTTTTCCTTTTTTATTTTCTTCCCAATTTTTTGCCATTTTTCTTTTCCTTTACTAAAAGTGTTCAAATGCAGAAAACTCCCGATTTACCCCAGCAGGTGGCAGCAGCCTCACAGATAAAACAACAAACGTATGTCTAAAAGTTATGCTGGACTTTGACTATATGCATGAGTCATGATGACCATAAGAAATACTTAGTAGACATACATCAAACTTCAATCACAAGTTATAAATCTCTTAATGCAATGTTGCCATAAATCAGTTTCAGTTTCATCTTAATTCAAAACAACTGACTTGGGAGCAGAGGGAAAAATCTGACATTCTGTGGTAAATAACTTCCTACCATTTATTTTAGAGATGCATTCAAAAATGAAATCAGAAGATGTTTGGTATATATATCAGTTACTGAAAGAAAATCAGTATTTATAAAATTAGAGGAAATCAGGAGTATCAAACTTTTCATTTCGGGTTGGACTTGGCCATGAGTTTGACACATGTGCTTTAAAGTCTAGGAAAGAGCCTGTTACAGTCCAGGATAACACCTATGTGTTTCTTTTAGGAATTAAACCAGTAAATTAACTGATAAATTGCAAAAAGCCATTTCTAAATTCAGGAAAAGTCATCTCCAAGTTATAGAAATGTATATGTCATGTATGTATTGTTACTTTGTGTATATTATCTCCAAAATTATGGTGCAAATTTTCAGAGTACAGCAGACACTTTGTTTGTGAGATTCCTACCAACATCCTAATAGGAGTCATGTGGATCTTCTTTTGGAAAATGGGGCTGGAAAAAAAGCAGTTTTCAAGAATGTCTTGGTCATAGTAAGGAGACGTGTTTGTTAACCAGCGAAAACAGCCTCAATAACTCTTAGTACTATAAGGAAACTGTTGCATGGAACTATTGGACTTACCAATAAGTTGGAAATCAAGAACCAATTGCTTCCCATTGCAACTGTGGGAGCGTTTTGCAGGCCATTACTAGGAAATGGAAGGTGGTAAGCTTGACATTTTTCTAGAAATTTGTACACAATATTTTTTAACTTCATGTAGTTTAAAAAAGAAAAAAGCTTTAAAAAATGTATTTCTGTGTCCTGGTCTTACATTAGTTTCAAGTCTTTTTAGTGAGGGCTTGACATGCTGGTGGTTTTGTTAGAGCTGCACTAACAAAACTTACTTTTTGCACTTAATGCATGAGTGCAAAAAGTAAAATAAAGCAGTTGAAAGCTGTTCAAAAATAATAACTATATGTCAGCCAGTGACAGACATCTTTTGAGTCTTCAGGATTGAATGTTGTACTTTTCAGCTACGTTCTGTAATACCCTCCTCATTGCAAGTTAAAACATGTCTCTTTTTAAGAACTTCGGTGTGATCGGGGGTTCCACCATTATGCCTTCTGTTAAATCAGCTTGCTCCGTAATATTCACCATATGTAAGTAATTCTCTCCAACGCTCCCGTGACATTCTTTCACAAAGTGAGCCACTCCTAAATGTAACAGATAATGTCTTTTTTTTTTTTTTTCTTTGACCTTTGTGCCTGACTCAAAGGGATTATTGTGCCTCAGCTCCTCGTCTGTCCAGGACAAGCCACGTTTGGGACAACCCCAAACATTAAGCACATTGTGATAGGAAGATGCTTCACTTACACCACACTGGTTCAGCCCAGCTTATGGTAATGTACCATTAACAAATGTATTTACAGACACATCATGTGCCTTGATTAATGTAAGGCATCTTTACTGACTTAATTTCCTTCTGAAGCCCAGAGAAAAATAAAATAGGTTTGCATCAGCAGAAGTGACTTATTTAAACAAGTACACGCACGTGAACGAACGGTGGCTTTAAGATTTGACATTTAAATAATGGTTTCGAATGGCTTCATTTGTGAGTTTAGCTGCCGTGTAAAGAATGAAAGAGCTTGAAAAAGAAAGCAGTGATTAATGTTGAATCAAAGCCAAGTACAGCTGATGGATTTCTAGTAAGTCAGTTATCTGTCAGGGACTTTTCAGCTGAATCCTCCAACTTGTGTTTACAGACTTTATGAGGTTGCTTTTAGTGTTGAATTTAAACGTCTCAAATTGCAAAACATCTTATCACATGATAATCTGCGGAAATGCAAAATACATGTCTTAATGAATTATTTCGTTTATTATTTAAAAAAACAGGCAAAAAAGAAAGAAATAAACCTGGTTATGTGAAAAAAAGTAATTGCTCCCTTTTGTTTTTGCCGCTCTTGGTAAAATGGTGAAAAACTGCTATCTAGCATTTGCCATGATTATCAATAAGTCATCTTTATTACTGTATTTGAATTTCAGTCCTCTCTTTTTGCACAATTGTTTAAACGCAGCATCATTGAATGGTTCTTGAGCACATTTAAGGTCACACAACGAGATTATAGTCCAAACTAAGCCACTCTAAAACCAAAAATATTGATTTTACTTGGACTAACTGCTGAAGTTATTTGGTTCATTGTCGCAAATGTTCTTTGGGTTCTCATTTGTGTTGAGAACCTAAAAATAAGTGATTGGTTCTCGCACTCTGTGACCCCAAGATGACACACTTTCCTGTATTTCTCTACCAGTGAGCCTTGGAAATGCCTCCCTTACCGTCCTGCTTAATGTGACTTGTTTGTCACAATTACAGTTGTTTTTAATAATTGCTATTACCTTAGCTTAGACATGTTTAAGCAGGTAGTTATTATTTTTCTTGTGTCCACATGTAAAGATAAAGAAGCTGGTGCCCTGCCTAAATGACATGTTCCTTTGTTCAGCTGACAAGCCATCAGTCACCCACCCTCACTTTAAGCCCAGGAGGGTACGGCTCTAAACCTCATTGCTGGCAAAGCTGACTGTGCACAGACCAGTGGAAAGTTGGGTGGAAGGAAAAACTCAGAAAGATGTTCACAAACAATATGATATTCTAATCTTCTTATGACCTGAATTTTGGGTATTTCTTAGATACAAGCCATAATCATTAAACTTAACAGTTGCTATAATTGCTAAAATAAACTATCATTTTGGTAAATTTCTAACATATTCCTGAACAACTAAGTCTTTCATTGGCAGTTATTTTAGTGATGAATTGTGTCATATTCAGGTATGACTGTGAGGAGATCTGGAGGCAGTTTGAGAAGGCTGTTGTCCACCAGGCCTCTTGTAATGTGACAGAAGAGCATTATTTTGAGATGTTCGACATGATGCCGCAGGTCTGGCCTTGTGATAGGGTAAGTGTTGGAACTGGAGTTTTAATAAATCAGTTCTTAAATCACCTGGTGAACAGAGGCCTCCTTTTATCTGTTCAGTTTCTCTTTTGGAGTAAAACCAGGATGTTGGTGCACAGCTATGCGGCTGTTTTTCGGCATTTCTGGACACTCGAAGACACGCTGGTTGGCTTCCTGTTCAACGACCTGATCTGGTGTGGCCAGGAGGAAGACTCAGGTTGGCTGATCTTTATGTGCAATAAAGAAGAGTGAAAAGAAAAGGATGCATGTTTTTCAGATATTTTAGAAATGAAAATCTGAAAACTGGCTTCATTTTTACCACATATATATTTAAAAACTGCCAAACGTTTATGATGAAGTTGAAACTCTGCTTCAGTCTCATATTCTCCGCTCCCTATAGGAGTTTTGGTTTTCTATACGATTATGTATCTAGCACCATTTATCCTACAATCAACATTTACTCGCTTCCCTTTCTTTGCAAAAAAAAAAAATCCCCACATGCTGTTACTGCCGTGCTTCACTTTCTTTCACATGTTTTCAGTGTCTGCTACGTGACAAGCTGCATTCTCATGGCTTTGTTAAGGCTCACTCCAGAATTTCAAAATATTTGCAGTATTAATTTGAGCTTGTTGCATTAGCTCTGGTCAAACTGGATGATTTAGCTCGTTTGGTTCCTGCCCAGGTTAAAGTATTTCTTCTAGCACACCTTTAATAATCTACTGTTGAGCCGTGGTGTACACCTATTTAGACCTACTTAGATCAATATTCCAAAGTGATTTATGTGTATTTTGTTGAAATGTAACATAAATATAATTTATTTGATACAGACTTTGATTTCAACGCTTGTCCAACTTGGTCAACATGCAGAACCCATCCAGTTTACTCGTTATGGAAGCAAGCCTCACAAAATGTAAAGTTTCTTTGTTCCTCAACATACAACTTTTCCTTCAGAATCTTGCATGCCAACATGTTCTCCCTTGGTTCTCATTCGTTAGTTTGCAGAGATGGCATGTGGGAACATAACCGTGTTGCTGAATGGGTCTATTACTAATGCGTTCAACAGGAAGAGGTAAGATGACAGGAGTAAGTTACTGAAAATTTGTTCCAAACTGAACTGTTGGACATTTTGTTTTCATAGCATGTTTGGAAGCATTGAACTGGACAACCTGAATCCCCAGAGAGTGAATTATGTCAACATAAAGGTGGTGGCAAATCCAGAGGGACCGCACATGTAAGAACAAAAATGACAATTTTCTTTAAAAACATTGCCTCAAGCACATCACCAAGAACTTTTTTTTCAATATGCACCAATTGACCATGTCAAGAGGCGATGATTTAGTTCAGAAGGTGCTTCCAGGAGAAATAAAACAGAAGTTATTGGCACATGCCTGTTTTCCAGTAGTGATGTATGTTGATTCAGTTTCTATGTGCTCAGTGGATCAGAAAGTAATCAATAGAATGTTTACCAAAAAACCAGGAATCAGTTGGACTTTTTCCAGCAGGTGATTTATTGTCCTAATGTTCATGAATCTGCTCAACAGGCGATCACTTGTTTCCTTTATTTGTGTAAATTGTTTCACATTTTGACACTTGACAAACATCAAATGGAAATTAATTTATTGGGATTGTACCTCTGGTTAGTTCAACACAAAGTGTAACTATTTGCCTTGGGTTAGCTTCTAAAACAGGACAGCTAGCTGAAGAAACATTTGGTTGAAAGGAGTCTATTGGAGGGCTGCACAGTGGTGCAGTTGGTAGAGCTGCTGCCTTGCAGCTAGAAGGTTCTGGGTTCGATTCCCAGCCTGGGTCTTTCTGCATGGAGTTTGCATGTTCTCCCTGTGCATGCGTGGGTTCTCTCCGGGTACTCCGGCTTCCTCCCACAGTCCAAAAACATGACTGTCAGGTTAATTGGCCTCTCTAAATTCTCCCTAGGTGTGAGTGTGTGTGTGTGTGTGCATGGTTGTTTGTCCTGTGTGTCTCTGTGTTGCCCTGCGACAGACTGGCGACCTGTCCAGGGTGACCCTGCCTCTTGCCCGAAATGATAGCTGGAGAGGCACCAGCAACCCTCCCGACCCCAGTAAGGGACAAGATGGATGGATGGAAGTCTGTTGGAAGGTTTTCTGGTCAAATGAGGCCATGATTGAACTATTTGACCTATATTAACTACATTTGTTAAAATTTTGAACAAATTCACAACAAGCATTATTACAATTACTACAAAACATGCAGGAGAGCTGACAGGAACATAGAAGGAGCTCAATACAGTCCTGACAAAAAACCTGTTAGTTGCTGAGCAAGACTCCACCATGGGACAGAGGTTAACCCTTCCAGAGCTATAATGCAACGGTTTGGATCAAAACATATTTATGTTTCAAAATGGTTCAGTCAAAGTCCAGTCAAATTGGTTGAGACAAGACTTTAAAATGTGCTGGTAGTAGATGCTATCTATTTAACAGGTCAAAATGTCAATCTCCAAATGTTGAAAGCTGGTAGACTCACATTTTCTGAATATTATTTGCAAAATTTTAAACACCCATTTTTCATTCTTACATCTAATAAAGTAAAATACATTGTAATTTGTGGTTGTAATGTGATAACTTGTGAGGAGTAGCACTGCATGCTCGCAGAAGTAAAACGCAAAAAGACAAACATAGTAAACTGAGACAGTTTAGGTGACTCACTCTTAGTTTTTTTAACGGTTTGCCAGAAGAGGTGAATGAAGGGCAATGAAAGAAGAATTTATTTACGCCACGCTCCAGCTGCAGATTTCCATGGAGTTCATCTCCTCTGTTTATCTGATTTCATTGATGCGACAGTCTAAGATCAGACTGGTCATTTTTTGTTCAGACATGTCAGAAAGAGAGTTTCACTTTGTTAAAAAAAACAAAGTGAAACTCTGTTTTTTGCTACGATTGTGCTGTGATGTAAAAAGTGGATTTTTACAGTACCAACATATTACAATAAGGTGCAAGCAATGGATAAGACTAACTCAGTTTTAGTTAGTATCATCGAAATTTAGATTTTTCTTCCTATTAAATTTAAAAAATGTCACTTCCTAGTCCTAACCGAACAGTTTAAAGCTACCTAATGTCATTTATTACTTCACACTAACACAAAAAGGCAGGACTTAAAAGTTACATCATTATGCAATGTCACAAATATTAAGCTTATTATCACCATTTGTTTTTATAATTACTTGCTGACTAAAATATTTAAAACTATTATTTATTTGACTTTCCTGCAGAGAATCATGCAGCGAAGGATCCGTCGTAGAGCTCATCCAAATACTCTGCTCACGAGGTTTCAGATGGACCTGTACCGACAGTGACCTGTAAGTGGCATTTGACTTTCCATCATTGCACAATCTTGGAAGATTGCTTCAGAGGAACCAAATAAAAAACCTTTACTGTGAACTATTGCAATACAGGTGAGGTCAGGGATACTTTTTGCCTGTTCCCCAAATAATGCATCATGTAAATGAAGCAAAACTGTTTGTCTGTACAGTTAAAGTTTTTTGACCTTCTGACTGATCTACATTGAAAGAATCAATGGTGGAAATAGCTTTTTCTCAGGATTTTGAGCCAAACTGTCTGTTGGGAGAAACCAAATGAATCAAAATTTCTTTTTTCACAGGACCTTGGTGATGCTTCAGTGCATCCAGGACCTAAATCAGCCCAGTTGCCAGATGTTGGCAGGCAGCATGTTGCAGCAAAAGGACCAAACATCCACATGAATCATATTTTGAAAACATGTGTTTTACTCTGATGTTGGTATTTTAAGCTTTAAAATATGTCTGCCTGGTAGTGAAACCAATTTAATGGTAAACATTTTCTATCCAAACCTTCCAGAGATGGGAAAAGGGCAGGATTAAAAAACTTCTGCCTACCTCTTTTTCAAACAAATAGGTATCTAAATATGTTTTGTTAGTATTATAGATGTTTGCCTTATGTTTAACATTAGCTAAAAGAAGTGGGTATTTTTTAGGTGCAACAAAATTGTGATATTTAAGTTGTGAATGTGAATATGTTTGAAATAAATAAACTAAACTAAAACAAAACATTTGATGTACATTTATAACAATCAGTACATTATTTAGGTGGTAATCAGAGTCAAATAGCTAATTTCAAAATGGTTCTGCAGACCTAACTACCTGTACGCGTTTCAATTGAATAATTATATATTATTAAATCATTAGCAATGATTTAATATCATTCTTATGTGCACGTTTTAGTCTTGAGCTCTCACACAGCTACGCAAACATGATGCTTGCATGGGTGTGAACAATGTACATATGAACTGTTGACCTCGAGTTCCAGCATGAATTGAAACCACAACCAGACGTTCAATATTTAAACTTGCAACCACAATTATACTTGTGAAAACATTCTCCATTTTAAGCTTCCGATGAGTTATGTGAGAAAACAGCAGTTTCGCCTTTCATGTTTAATAAGACTGTCTCCTGCACAAGCTGCTGTTTTTAAGAAATTCCTGTTTATTTTGTCCTATATTTTATCACATTGTGTCATTTTCAAAGCACAGCTTAAGAGATTCACATCTTTCTGTTTGATTCCAGCGTTTAAGATTAAACAAGTTTGGGCTTGAACATCTGGAGACATCACTTTTTTTTCTATTGTGAGGATACCAGATGTGCGTACAATCATCCCCAGTGGAGCGATGGCGTTATCAGGCAGATGCTTAAGCAGCATTATCTGTCAGGATCTTTGGGTTCATACTTTTGATTATTTGTTATTCTGTGCTCCTTTGTTTCTTAGCTCTTTTAGATTATGTTTATTATTCATTCATGTGTTAAATTACTGTTAGATTCATTTTCCTAGTTCCTCAGTTTGTTTACTCACCATTGCCTCCTTTTACTGTCCTCAGTCTGCTATTTGCTCTCTCCTATCACCCTATAACCTGTTAGCCAATCAGCCCGGTCTATTCTCTCAGTATTTAACTACTTCTCCTTCACTCACTCCTTGCTGGTTCCTCCTGTTATATCCCTGCAAGTTTATTATTTCCTCCATTTACCTGGTTCGTTTTTGGTTCCTACTCTTTGTGTCCTCCTGGCAGTTTTGCAAGTTCTTGCTAATACATTTTTCATTCAATATTCACATTTCTGGATTTGGATGTTACTCCATCAACCAGCATGGCGCTATCAACACTTGGAGTATGAAATTGGAGTTTTTGAAAGACTGGTAGTTGCATTTCCATATATGTTCTGTATATGCTGGGGGTATGACGCAGGATAGATGCTTTCATCTATTGCTTTCTCATACAATTGCAATGCGCTGCCACCCAGCTTTATTCCTTCCATGACGTGCAACTCAACCCAACCCTCTACTTGAATCGCCAAGCTGAGTGTTTAACCTCTCAGATTAAATCCTGTACAAATCCATTTCTGCATGTGTTTATATTTATGCCAGTATTGGATTATTTACGTTGTTAGTTATATGTTTTGTATTTAAATTACATAATGACATGAAAACAAAAGATTGTTATGAAGTGCAAAATATTTGGATTTTTGTTTAACATTTATGCATCTTGCAGTTCAGTTGTGAAAATATCCAGAAAAATCAATTATATTTATTAATGGTTTGACAAAACGAATGATAAATATAATTCCTGATAGATGTATCCCATCATGAACAACAAAATCCTGCAAAAACTAAAATAAGTAAAATTTTGGCAGAGGTTTGGGAAATGTTTGCCAAAGGTTATGACTAACTTTTACACATTGCTTTGACTTCCAATAATTAATGAAACAACTAATTCTTCAGCAGGAAAATTTTGAGGAAGAAAGTCTGACTGTCAGTTCATAATTGTACGATCAAATACAAGGTTCTTGTACGATCGGTATGGTAGACTTTAACTGGTCTAGTCAAAGTCCAGACCCAATTTTATTGACAGATTAAGCCATGCCCTTAGGTCAGGCTGTTGTTGCTCGAAAGCCTCATTACACTTGGAGTGATGGGGGGAAAATGACGACCTGCATGTTGCTGCAAACGACATGCAGGAGCAAGTTGAATATTTTTTATTCCTTTTAAGAATGAAAAGAAAAAATTAAAGCTGTATTATGTATTTATTCACATTATCTTTGCCTTCCCTGATCTCTATTGCTAATTTAGAATTTAACTTGGATAGAATAAATTTGTACATGGATAAAACAACTTCTAGAAAACTATATTCTATAAGTAAACCAGTGACTCGGGAACCCCCCACTGCGTCTGCAAGAAGCTGCTCTTGTAAATCCGAACAGTTCTCTTCACTCACGTCACGTCACGCTTGTTCACGCGCGCGGCGCGCCTATAAATAGACATCCTGACCGCGAGTCAAGTAGAAGTGACAACAAACGAGCAGAGAAGTGACTCCTCCGCTAGTTTGCAGTTTGTTCCCACGGGGTCAAAGATATGGAGAGCGGGGAGATTCGCGGCTCGGAAAAGAGGCGCAGAAGACGCGGCGTCATTGTGGCTGTGACCGCGGTGGCCCTTCTTGTGGTCATCGTCGCTGTTGTGTTAGGAGTGACCCTAAGAGGAAAGAGAGGAGAAGAAAGAGAAGAGTTTAAAGACACGTTCATGGAGAGATGTCAGAAGTTCAAAGGGTGAGTGTTGCTATTTTTAAGTGCTTGCAGAGTTCAAGATGCTCAGCTCAGCAGATGCAGCCAGCAACAACTTTAGATACTGAAAAGGTTGATAATATTACTCCAAATCAGCAGGAGACCAGCTGTTGAGCAATGATTGTTATTTAAAGCAGTGTTTCCCAACCCTGGTCCTCAAGGCACACTGACCTGCATGTTTTAGATGTTTCCCTGCTTCAACACATCCCATTCAGATGATTGGAGTTCAGGAAAGCCAGGTAATCAGCTATCAGTTAAAATAATCTAGGGAAATGCCTAAAACATGCAGGATGCCTTGAAGACCAGGGTTGAAAAAACACTGATTTAAAGCATGAGCAGTTTCTGCTAATGCATCATTTAACTATCTTGCATCTCCTCTGCAGAGCAGAGCGGCTTCTCATGAGAAAAGGTTCCTTTGCACATCTAAATCTTCATGTGTATGAACTTATGCAATAATTGAACCATTCAATTTGCTATGCCAACAATATAACAATCACATTTATATATAAATCACATAATTATGTTTAAAAGCATATTTTTATAAGATCAAAAAGATAGATTTTCATTTAACGTTTTTGCAGCTTGCACTGCAATGTTAAAGTCATAAAATGCTTTACATGAAACTGCTGAACATACTGTGTTAAAACAGTGAATCAATGCAAAATTCAAAAGATTAAATCTACTCTTTTTTTGCATAAGACTTTAGCAAAGGTCTGATTTTTAAGTTCAAGATTTATTTTACTTGTTTTCATCAGTCTAAGTCCTTGTGCCAATCCACATCTTACTAAGTTGATGCACTGATCAGGTTTTTCCTGATTGCTATTGATTTTGTGTTTTCCAGCTTTTCTTGAAGGACAAAAAGACCTAAAGTAAAACACCAGCTTATTTGATAGGGAAAGTAGTTTAAATCCAAAAGAAAAATGTTTAAAAAATTACAAGATTTTCACTAATTTTGTATCAAAATGTATGTTCAAAATGGATGGTCTCAGTTCTTGCACGAATACACTGAAAATATTTAGAGTTCCTAGTTTTAATGCATGGAAAAAAAAATCACCTGTCTGAAACAAGCTGGTTCAGAAAGTTGTAGAGAGATTTAAAGGATTAGGTTTTAAAGCAATGTCGAAGGGCGCGGCGGTGACGCGTTGGGTAGAGCGGCCTTGGTCACCAATGCGGCCGTTGACCTTTGCCTTACGTCTTCCCCCTATGTCACAACCCACTTTCCTGTCAATCTACTAGAAAATAAAGGCCACTATCAGAGTGAGACGTCATCGTTGTTGTTGCACCAGTGATGACTTTCATCTGTCGCTGTCATTCTTCTCCGCTTCCC
This sequence comes from Phalloptychus januarius, assembly GCA_902982915.1. NCBI lineage: Eukaryota > Metazoa > Chordata > Actinopteri > Cyprinodontiformes > Poeciliidae > Phalloptychus > Phalloptychus januarius. The sequence continues at coordinate 9,228,896 of CADWAE010000362.1, forward strand.
ACATATTTGAGCCAATTAGTCAAGTTCTACGCAGCCAACTTCCTGGAAAAGCAAGAAGAAAGGAGTCTAGTTTGCAGTTGGCTTCAAGCTAGAAAGTGGACACAGTTGTAGAAGGTGTTCTGATTAGTTGTAATAAAGTATCAACTTTTCATGAAGAAGACGCCTTTATGCCAGCTGCTTCTACCATGTCAGTTCTGGAGTTGAACATTTCAGCAAAAGCTTTCCTGGAAATCTTTAGTTCATATAAATCAGAACACAAGTAGTATTTGTTTTATTTACTAACCAACAGTTTAATGTTGTTTTTAGATAAATGAGAGAAAATTTTATTAACTGAAAAAATTTGGAGATTGTAATCTAGCTCAGTGTAGCAACACTATACAAAAGAATTCAATCTTGTTCATATTTTTGTTTGAAACCCCAGCAATTCTCATGAAGGTATATGCTGACAAAATTGATCTCCACCAACATTTAAAAGCCTAACTCTTTCCTTCCAGGTATAACTGCCAACACATATGGGAATTGTTTCAGCAAGCCTACGTGAACAAAGATCCTTGTGAAGTTCCCCCAAACGCCTATGATCCCCTTATTGCTGCAGCTTCCTGGGAATTTCCATGCAACAGAGTAAAACTGATACAAATCATGCATCTTAATTCTGCTTGATCAGTGTTGTGATTGCATTGTTTTGATTGTGTTTCGGGATAGCTGTTGTTCTGGAGCAAAACGAAGGACGTGGTCGAAGACTTCGCTAGGAAGAAGGACTGTTTCCAGACTGTGGAGGAAACCCTGCTGGGATCAATCTTGAACAGCTTGACCTGGTGTGGAAAGAAGGACAGCAATGGTAAGAATAGTGGAGGGCAAAATATCCAGACACTGACAGACTGATGTTCAGCTAGAGTCTTCAATTTCCTTGAAAAGAGTCGGTTTTGTTTTTTTTTTTACCTTGGTGAGTGCTTGATTTACTTTTACAGAGGTCCGTTGAGCAGGTACTGACATGTTATTTGTTTGTTTTGTTTTGGTATTTTTTTATTGTTTCAGATATTAATTTATTGTTATTTTCACATGGAACATTCAGAAAGCTGAAGTTAAAGGTTGGCACTGATTGGCTTCCTAGAAACTTCACATATTACATTATGACAGCAGACACAGTCTTTTGTAGATGCATGGAAGCTGATTGTTCTTATTTACACTTTGTCTCATTACAGACAAACTTTAATGTATTTTATAGGGACTTTTTATGTTAGACCAGTAAATTTGCCCATATTTACAGTTGTGGCATCATGTTGTGGAGATGCTTTTCTTCAGCCGGAACAGGGGAGCTTGTCACAGTTGATAGAAAGATGCATGAAGGATGAGGCAACTGTAAAGGAAAACCTGTTTGAGGCTACAAAGGGCTTGGGGCTGGGAGGAAGGACAAAGACTCTAAACACACAGCCAGAACCGCACTTATAAAGCTTATATCTATGTGTTTGCATGGCCTAGTCAAAGTCCAAATCTACGTTTAATTGAGAATCTGTGGTACGGATTTAGATTTGATATTTGCAGACACTTTCTATCCAGGCGGTCTGAGTTGAAGGTATTTTTGCTTTAAGAGCTCCTCATAATTTCAATGTCTAGATGTGTAAAGTGGAAAGGAATATAAACCAAAAATGCTTTTAGCTGCAATGCAGAAAAATATGCCCTCTTCTTTTTTTGTGTGCTCACTTTCACTAGTTTTCCAGCTGCTTTTTGTGTGTCTTTAAATGTACAAATGTTTGTTGTTATTCTGCTTGTGCAGTTTGGGTGTCATTACTCTGTAACAAAACTTCAGGGTCTGGACAGTTGCTTTTCTAAGTGACCCCACAAAATGACTCTGCTCCTAAAACTGTATTCATGTTCACTTTGGAAAGTAAAGTCAACACATCCTTGCTATGCTATCTAACATTACATTATATATGGTACATTATATATATAAATATATATAAACCCAAACTAGAAGCTACAATTTCAACTATAGTCTTAATTGAAACATTAATTTGTTTTAAAAGCACTAATTATGCTTTGATAAATTCAATGCTCTTCAAATATTTAGTACATGGTTAAAATGTTTTGTTGATCTCTCTCCTTTATTTAATAAAATTGAACATAGTGTGAAATCTGTTTTTATACATGAAGTTCAGAACATTTTGTTTGTCCTAATTTTTGTTTTCCATTTATTAACTATCAAGTAATTTATTAGGCAAAGTTACCGATGTTATTTTCCTTAATTAATGTATCATCAGGATCTTCAAAAGGCCTAAAAAAAGTCTCAGATTTATCTCACTGAGGAAAAAATGTGGGTAGATTTTATTAATATTATGATAAAAATGAAAAATCCTCTGGAGTACTTTGGGAACCTGAAATTATTAAAACATTTTTGCATTTAATTCTTCATGTACAACTCATTACTGCAGTGTTTGGACATTACATTCTGTGGTTGCAGTTCATTTCTTATGTGAGATCATGACCGTCTTGGTGCTGTTGTCATAGAAACGCTTACCACTGACTGCCCTGGATGGCTACAATGTGAGAACAACCCTCCTCGCTCTTTTTGGAGAAGAGTCTCGGCTGCGGTGAGTCAAGAAGAGCATGTTGCATGTTTGTTACTCCAGGAAATAACCCGACTGTGAGTTTGGGCCATGAAAGGGTAACAACTCTATGTGGCTTTGCAGTTGTCTGCTGATAACAATGTAGAGGAGAAGAGAAAAAGGTTTTCATCAATGAGGCTTTGTCTGGGTCTCCATGGAGCCGCATTGCACTGCTCCCTCTTGAGAAAGCAGCAGCCCACACTTTCACAGGAGGCCGTTTCTTGGTTTTGCTGCAGAGACAAAAATAAATCAATCTCAGAAAATGTGTATAAATGAACCCAAATTCACATGTAACTTCTGCGCTTTACACTGTAAGGAGAATAAGATTACATTGAGTTTGTGGAAGAACATTTCAGAACCAGAAACAGAGATCAACTGTTAAAGATTTCATTACAGTTGGGTTCCTTCCTATAAAAGTCTTGTTCTTTGCAGTCTTTTCAATGTTTTTCTTCTTTATTTAAATGTTGCATAAATGTGGGCCTTTATAGGTTTGTTTTCATTTATTTATTTACCTATTTGATCATGTTTGTTATTTTAATGTAAGCACTCCCATTGGCCCTGCCATGATCTTTCAGACAATGGCAATATTTTGACTGCTAAATGGGATTTCATTTATTTTTACATTTCATTACAGTAAAAGAAACATAATGAAACAAACTCCATCAATAATTAGAGTTTAATCTTATTATTCTTGAAAGGGGCAATAATATCACTTTTCATTCATTGCTAAACTACTTCAGAAATTACAAAACACACTTCTACTACTTCTACTGTTTTAAGAATAATACCTGAAGAGGGTTTGATGCATAAATCTAATGTATATTTTGTGTGCAGTTTGGAGACGCTGCCTGTGGAAACGCCACCGCGATGCTAAGCGGTTCCATCACAACGCCGTTCGATTCAGAAAGGTTGTTTGACACTCCTAGCAGACATGTTGTCTCTTTGGATGCTTTTTTATATATGTAAATAATTCCTCATGAAACATATTACATCATATTTCGTGCTTCACCTAACCTGCATTGTATTCCAATTTTAAAGCCATGAGCAAGTAATCAAACTGATCAGTTGAAGCTAATTTTGATAACTTTTATGTGCACTAAGGGGCGCAGAGCAATGAAAGCGAGGACACTGAGTTTTTGTCCAGGTTTGTCCACTAGCTGCTGGTGTTTGAGTTGACTTTAAACAACCTTGCAAATCTCATTTCATCCCCCTTTTGCCAATACGGCAGCGTATAGTCTTCTTCTGTAAAGGTGAATGATGTCAGAATATCCTCCAAAAGGTTGCATCTAGCGGTAGTTATGGAGACTCTGTGACCCCAGGATGCCAGGCATTGCTTCTGATCTCCAACTGTCAGAATGGACAGCAACCCTGCACACATAATAATGAGATAAACTCAACACCATGTCCAGTTTAGTTTGTAGTAGCGTCACTAGAACACTATGAGAACCAGACCAACTCTAAGGACCCACAGACTGAAACCTATCAATGTAGTTTAACTATTGAGATTACAGTAGGGGGTAGTTTTGGCATCCAGACAAGAAAGTACACAAAAAAAAGCCCAGAGTATGGCGGGGGATTAAAAACTCTGCTTTTAGCCAGATAATTCATTCGTTACAGTCCAAGCTGTGAAAGTGTTGCTTTGAATCTAGACATGGACAAATTTAGGTCAATTGCAATTTTCTTTATTCTAACTTATAAAGTCTGCCGCAAAACAACACGGAGCTGCAGCAGGTTGTAGGTAACATACAAATTTATGAAATTAATGTTTCAAATGATCATTCCACTGTTTCAGGATGTAATGATCAATCCCAGGTCTAAACCTTGCTAATATTTTGTCAATAACACTTAAAAGCAGAAGATATGCTTCACATTTTCCAACTCTACATTTACATTTAGTATATGCATTTAATCAGATGTTCAACTGGCCTTTAAGGGTAGTTGGTTTCTGCTGTAAATGCTGCTCCATGACTTTAATTGATTCTCTTTTACTTTCGTTTTCAGTATTTTTGGCAGCGTTGAGGTGAAGAGGTTTAAGTCTCCCAGGGTGAAAAACCTGAATGTTGTTCTGGTCATCCAGGAGAACTCTGTGTAAGATTCTGATTTAACACTATTAACATGTTGAGTATTCTGATCTAGAGAGGGAGGAAAAAAACATCTTTCCGTGTTTTATTTTCGCAGAACAAACTGCACAAATCCATCTTTACAAAACCTGGTGAAGGAGTTGGACAAAGCGATCGGTTACCGCTGCGTGGAAGTGCCCAAGTGAGTAAAATTTCATGAACGGATGAAACATCATGATGTCTCCTAAGGCCTTACTGATTTTTCTGTTCAAGGTCTCAAATCGTGGATTGTGGCTCCGACCCGGAGAAACCCTGTGGTGCCTGTTGGTGACACCGAAAGAACCAACAGATGGAACTATTTTAAACCAATCTTAACAATCCTTTAATATTCATGGGTCAGTTCAACACAGATCATGACTTTTTACTATCAAGGTTGTATTTAGGGAATTATTATTATTATTACATGTCTTATAGTGTTAAGTAAAAATGCTGCTATATGTGTTCAAGTAAGGAACATTTCATCAATGCATCCAATTGCTATATTTAACTCATATTAATAAAGGTCATCGGTGTCAGTAAAAGTAAAATGGATTAATTTCTGGAAGCTTGTGTCATGGCTCGTGACTTTTGAAATGTCGCTAGCTGTTTTTTTGTTTGTTGATGATAAAGAAGGTGATAAGGGGGGCTGTCTCTGTTCTGGGGACAGATGTCTGGAGATTCTTTACAAATTGAAGAACATTACAGACGAACCTCAGGATCATGTTCATGAAACTCCTATGAAGAAGCGTATCTTCAGTCAGAGACTTTATCAGGGTCACTGCTGTACAGACTGCTACAGGAGATCCTTCCTGCCCTCAGCCATCTGCTCTACATCAACTCTTTGAAGATACTTGAATTAAATCAGAAGTTAATTTCCCTTTGGGGTTAACGAAGTATTTCTAAATTGAATTGATTTTGTTGTTCAATTTGTAAGATTTGTTATTTGTCCCTTCACAGCCACCAGAGGTCCTCGTTTCACTTATTTTTAGCTCTAACTCATGTTATTTCCTGAATGTGTTGGGTTTCGGGGTCAGCAATCTTTTTTAAAGATAGATTTATTTTTGGATTACTCTTCATACTAAGCATTTAATGTTTCAGGTGTTTACTGTATCTAAATCGCTCTAAGTGTGTTATTTTAGTCCATTCTGGTGCAACCTGCCTCTTGTCTGATGGAGATGAACTCTGGCGACTCAACTACCAAATGAGATGCCACATCAAAATAAAGTTGTAAAAACTACAAAAATTACATATGTTTATAAATATCTAAAATATGGAATTTGTTTTGATTTTTAAAGAACCATAACTGTATTTCCACTTTCTGGTTTTAGATTAAAGAAACACATTTTCTTCTACAGAACATCAACATTTATGGAAGATTATGTCAAAACATGACTTGTTTTGTAAGCTACAAAAAAAAAAAAAACAATCATGCAGTCCTTGCATTTTCATTCTGTTGCATAATTCCTAAGTGAACATTTTATGAAAAATGTATTATTTTGACAACTTTCTCAGTCTTTTAATGTCTCTTCCCTTCCAGAAAACAAAGCATGTAAAAGCGAAACTAAATAAACTGGTTACATAAGTGTGAATACTTTGATGCTAATAATTTGCTGGCATATCTTTTTATTACTGTCTTATCTTTCGGACTTTCTAAGAAGTCCATCAGGCTGCTGGAACTTGACTGCACAGTATTTGAACACTCTGTTTGAAATGTTCTCCAAAATAAGAACTCCTGTCCTTAAACAAGACAAATCCTCAGATGTTTTAACTCTATTTGATTTAGATTCTGGCTTAGCTGTCCCAAAACCTTCATTTTCCTCTTATAAAGTCAAAGTTTTTTATTTGGATATGTTTTTGGACTCTAAGCAATGAAGAAAAATAAAATCTATCTTCATCTTTGACTTTGCATCTAAACACCTGAATGGCTTCAAAAGCAGGTAACCCCCTGCATGGTACTCCCACCACCATGCTTCAGTGCAGATGTAGTGTTCATTTGGTGATGCCCACTGCTATAGTTGTAGGTTTTGTCAATGATGCTTTTTGAAATTAGGGCCAAAAAGTTAAAGTTTTGTTCCTTCCATGCAAAACACATTTTTCTCCCAACAGTTTGGATGAAATCTCTGGTTTCTTGAACTGATCAGAACTCCATGATCAGGTTCCATCCAACAAAGACGCCTTTCTGACAAGGTTCTGGTAGATTTTAGCTGTACCTGAAAGACGCTTCTCTCTTTCAATCAAACCTGATCGCTCCAGACATTAGACTGGTCTCACATGCAGAACCCAGCCAGAACCTGGCAGAATTCCCTGAAACCTCTCTTGGGTTGTTGCCGCCTCACCAATCTGTTTTTGTCTTTATTTGCTGCAGTTACATGAAAACATTTTCGTAAACAGAAGAGGACAGAAAACTGAAACCTAAAGAAAAGGTGTTTTAACTGAGCGCAAACAGGCTACTGCACATTAAGGTCATCAAACAATGCGCTCTTAAATTCTTTTGCATTGACTGAATCTCAGAACAAAACAGCCCTCAGTTTGGACTCAAACACAACTTTAACTCTTCCTTGTTAAACTTGTTAAACTTCAGTCTGCAGTGGATGTGTGAACCTCCCACATTCCCTTAATAGCAATTACCAGGATTTTATAAAATAGTTGTTTAAACTCCTTTGCTTGCTTAGTTATAAAAGTACTAATTTGATAAAGGTCCCATCCCTTTGTTTCACACCACTGATAGCAGAGGGTTAATGTAAATAACCTTTGACCTCTGGATATGTGCCTGTGATTGTGATCCAGGGTTTTTTAAGTTGCTCCTCTGCAGAATCATTTTATTCGCCTAAAAGAGGTTAGTGAGAGTGTAGCTTCTGCAATGGAGCGAAAAGTAAAAATGGGCATAGCCGCTGGTGTTATTCTGGCTGTTGTAGTTGTGGTAGTTGTGGTTACCCTGGCAACTCTCCTTTCTCCTCGAACCTCCCAGTTCAGGGCAACGTTCAGGAAGAAATGTCAGGCTTTCCCAGAAACCAACGAAAGGTAAAACGTCTTTTTAGTTGTTTTTTAAAATGCATGCAGAGCAAAGTTGCAGTGTTGTTTGGTTCTGCTTTGATTTTCAGATGTGAGCAGATATTACAAATGTTTGAGGAAGTCTATGTCGGAAAAGACCCGTGTAACTTTCCAGAGGAAGCATACCAGCCGCTCTTTGTGAAGAACCCCTTCACACATGCATGTGACAAGGTAAATGATTCCAGTTATAATGCTGTCAGTGTAGAACGGCCAGGCATAATTTACAAGTCTTAACTTTCTCCTTCTTGCTTCAGACAATGTTCTGGAGCGGCGACACAAAAGACCTGGTGCATCGGTTCTGCAAGGAAAGGAATCATTTTGTCCCCATGAAGAACACACTGTTAGGAAACATCCTGGACGACCTGAAGTGGTGTGGAAGGAAGAGCAGCAAAGGCAAGAACGGGTACCATGGTCCACAATGTTCTGGATGAGATCTCACATATAACACTGTGTTCTGGTTTGGTCGCAGACACGTTCATCTGTTTGTGTGAAAAGTGTGATATCAACACCGTGTCTTCATTTTGGAAAAGAGCCTCTGCAGAGGTGAGTACCCCCAAAACACGACTGAGCAGGAAATGTAGAAATGCTTCCTAGATAAATTAATCCTTCTTAGAGTGTAACAGTTTCTGAATTCTTTCAGAATTAATATTTCTACCTATTTTTCAAGTTCTAATTATATTTATATGTAACCTCAACTCAGTGTGTTTCTCACACACTGTGGGTTTCTGTCACGTTCAATAAATGTAATTATTATTGAAAAGTTTATTTATTTCATTAACTCTTTTGTACATTAATTACACACAGATGTTTTTAAGTGTTTATCTCTGTTATTTATGATTATGTTAAAATAACATTTGAAGTTAGAATATTAAATCAGACTGATAAATAAACACTTTTTACAAGTGCAGCTAATGCATGCTTAAAAATAGATGCATTTTTAATCTGAATGCATTCTTTGTCATCAGAATGCTTTTTTCTAATTTATTGATTTTATTTTTTTATTCACTGTCTGTACAGTTTGCAGAGTATGCTTGTGGACGTGCCACTGTTATGCTAAACGGAGCAATTAAGAAACCATTTGATCCCACCAGGTAAGCGCGGCGTGCAGTGACACGTGGCATATGCAAGAGAAATTACATGAATAAAATGCTTATCAGGCTTTTTATCTGGGTTATCAGAAGTTCATAAAAGTGCCAAACATCTAGAGCTGGGATGTCGACAGTGTAGCTCCATTTGTAGCACCTGGAAGTCATTTGTGAGCATGAACAATTTGTTTTTTGGGGGGGTTTTTTGCCAAAATTGCAATTCAAGCACGGTGCAAGTTCAGCCTGGAATCAAGGATGGGTTGATGTAAACAAACACAGAAGGAGTAGTTTCCATTTATAGATCTGTTCAGATTGTACAGTGCAGCCAATCATTGCAGCTGTCCTCTGGTTGCTGCAATGATCCTCTGGTTGCTGTTTCCTGTTTGACCTCTAGATGTCATTAAATAAAAATCTTTTGACATGCATATACACCCATTTATTTATTAACTTATTTTTATTTATTTAAATTATTTATTGAATACATATTTCTAGAGCTCATGTTTTACAATATTTCCCGTTTTAATTTACTTTTTCTGTTGTTTTTGTTCTGCCAGTCACTTTGGAGAGATTGAAGTTAGGAGACTCTCCTTTCCCAAAGTGCAGAGCCTGACTGTTATTCTTGTTATCAAGAATAATAAGTAAGTATTTTTTTCCACATCTAGTTGTCTGCTATACTTTATTTGTTAATTTTCTCTTCACTTTATACATGCTAATGTTACTTTGAGTTTGTGTGACAGTTTTATACCTCTATGTGTATTTTACGCTCATAAAACACTTAAGAGTTTAGTGTTTAATATGAAATGACACATTACTTCATAACTAGTTTGAATGTGTAACAGTAACAGGTTTGTTCTGATAGTCACACAACAAGTGTGACTTTTTCATTTGTGCTTTTCTTGTTCTCAGTGCCGATTGCAGCCATGAGTCTCTGCAGGATTTGCGAAACGTTTTGGATCCAAAAATTACTTTGCACTACCATTCAGTTACTGAGTAAGTTCAACCTAAAGATATTTTAATCAACACATGCATTCAGAGATTAAAGTAACTATGTTGCATTTTGTCTTTGACCACAGATCCGACATACTGAAGTGTGTAGAAACAGGCACAACCACTGATGCCTGCTGGACTTAAAACTACAAACTATAAAGAAATATCTTAACAAAACCCTTTACACAACTTTTACAACATTTTTTTTATTATCATTCATAATTTGAATTTTATACGTGTTGCAAAAAAGCTTAGAAAAGTGCATTTTGTCACTTATTCAAATTAAGCAGGATATTCAATTCAACTTTAAGTCCATCACCCAGCCCTAATGGAAACATAAATATAGAAAAACTAGTTTTTTTTTAATATTTATATGTATTTTCTGCACAGTTTGTGGCGGTAACAGGAAAATGTTTTTTTCCAAGGGACTAAAATGTAATCAAATCAAAATATCTTCATAAATAACATATAATTCTACTCTTTAATTAGTTAGTGGATATTTAATTATAATTTAATGCGTTTATTACCACGTTTTCTACATTGCATTGACGTTAATGAATAAGCCACACCTGATAAGTTACCTATTCTAGCAAGATATTGATTATTAATAAACCACTTTGACATCCTGACGCTGAGTGTCTGCTTCCCTTCTTGGTTCTTATGAAACTGCAACTTGACACCCAAAGGGTTGCAGACTCGAGCGCATCAATATGTGTGAACCTGCGAAACCGCCAGACAGAATAGAAAGTCTTCCAACAAACTCTTTGGTCCCACTCACTTCTGGGCTTCAATCCGTAGGCGTTGTCCACAAAAGGTCTCGCTCCGTTTCACGTGTAAACAAAAGGCAGCACCTGGTGTCAGTCGACGAGATCAAAACGAGTGCGTAGAGAAACGTGTGTGAGTCCCTGGCAGTGGGCGTGCTGTGGCAGGAAGAAGGAGGCTCACTGACATGGGCTGAACCTCCTCTTTCCTTTCTGGTGACTTGCTGGTGTGTCACACGTACCGTAAAAGGGGCCTGAGTCGGTGCTGGGAACAGACGTTCGGGGTTGTCGCTGTCCAGGTGCCGCATGAAGAAGGCCCCTTCATGAAAACCACAGCCTGGCCCTCTGTGATGTACTGTAATGTCGGTAAACACGATGGCAGTTTGAGTCACTCAGAAAGCAACATTCATTTTAATTTTCTTTTTTTTTATGTTTTGCTTTTGAGACAATGGCAAAGTGCTGATGTGGCATTACTGAAAGCCATGAGGTCATTTTTCGACATTTGTGAATATTTGTTCTCATTTGACATGAATCTGGACTTTATTTTTAAATCACTAGCGTCTTCCTTTCTGCATCCGCTTGTTTTACGAGCAAGAATTATTCATAGTAGTTAGATGGAACAGCTTTAAGGCCTCTTTTAGGCGCAGATACGTTGACCGAAACAGAAAATGAACTTCAGGTTAAGCCTGATCAGAATGACTGTGAGAGCGTCTCACAGTTAAATCGAACACAAACCTGAGCAGAGAGACTTCCAGTGATCTTTTTTACCTCGTCTCAAACCGAGAACCAGGAAGAGGTATTTCACCTAGTTACTCATGAGGTTTGATTTCTTAGTGGCTGTTGTGGATTTTCCAAAATGATCAAGTTTTGAACCACTGATCTGGACTGTTTGTAGCTTCCTCCTGTATGATGAGGAGGGGGCGGCTGAAAGGAGGGTGAAAATACAATTTGCTTCACGTAGGAAGACATTCACACAAACACGAGCAGAAAGTCAGAAAATGAAAGAGAAACCTAGAGCAAACAGGACGGGTTTACAATGCAGACCTGAAGTTTTGGCACATTTTTAACATTAGTTTTGGAAGGAATCAGCATCAGCTTTATTGACCAAGATTATGTGTATAAACAAGGAATTTGTTCGGACATAAACTATAAATATGTAAACTTTAGAGGGAATTAAAGGAGGATAACATATATAAATGTTTGCAGTCAAACTGTTAAGTAAAAAACAATAGAAATTACAAAATTACAACTTCCACATACATCCCTCAGATCATTTTGCATTCGTTGGCAGCATGTAAGAAGTAATAAACATAAGGCTGTGATCATAACCTTACAACTTTTGTTATTTTGTCAAATACTGGTTTTCCTTTTGCCTTCTGCCTTAAGTTTTTAGTTTCTATCATTTTGCTTTGACAAAAAATCCAGATGATGGTGTTTAAAGCCAATTTTAAACAAAAATGCATGACATTATGTATAGTTCTAATTATTCATACCACTTGCAGGTTTAGGTGTAAGGTTATATTTTGGTCTTATATGAACGTTTCCTCTGAGTTGGAGTAACATTAACATTTTCAAGTGTCTCAGCAGGAGCCTGGACTTGAACCAGTGGAGGCAATAAAAGTTTAGGATGATGGCAGAACTTATAAATAGTTATATATAACAGTGTAAAAAAGCAAAAAGGCAAATAAGTAATTATTAGAATGATGTAATGCCTATAACAATTTTTTAACTGATGATTATGAAGCATAGTAATAATTTTTAATATGCCATTTCTTCATAAAGTGCCATTAAAAACAGATTTTGCATTTTCTTTTCTAAACTGATGCTCGTTTCTAGTTGTTTTGTTGCCGTCTCGTTTTCTGAGAAGTACAATTTTTGCTGGGTGAAAAATAATTTTCCTCCTTTGTTTCAAATGTTTTGGGGATTTACTGTTTTTACTTTGAATTAAAACTATTAATAAGGTTATCAAAAAGTTTTTTTAATGGTGTTTCAAAAAGCTACACATTATCCAAGCCAGACTGAAATCTTGCATTTGAATAGTGACCTTCCTTCTGATCACTGACTGCTCTGCTAACCTAGTTTTGGGAAGTAATCAGAAATATAATTTCAGGGTTAGTGGAAGTACGCCAGTACCGGGTACTGCCTGCTTATGCAAGTAGGTTTTATTTTTAAAGTAGGACATGTTGCTACATTGGTGTGTCAGCATGAATTTCATGAGGACATTAAGGAAAATCAGAGATTTTTTATATTTCGTAAACGAATCTGTGGGCCCGTTAGAGCATACTGGAAATATTAACCAATAGTAATTTGTTGAGAATATGCAAAACCGCATGCTTGTAAAGTTTCATGGGAAACTGCAGATGAAGAGTCAAAAGGGCGTCTGTTGACCTCATACAAGAAGGGGATGTAAATTCACTGGAGTAAGTAATTAAAGTCGTACTATTGTAGTTTTAATATACAGATGACACCAGATGTTTACTATTAAAGTGTCTGACTTTAAAACAGATTAAACCTTTTCTGTTTTAGGTCTTTATGCTTATAAAGTTTCAGCAATAAAAACAAATCCAATGGTTATCTCCACAGCGATTGGATAGATACACGATCTACAGTTTTGTTTGCTCTTTTTTCCAAGCTGAACATCAGACTGTGTGATGAGTTCGCATCCAAAACCTTTAAACTTGCTTTTGAAATAAAACACTGTCCAAGCAAGTCTGTGCCAATGAGAAAGAAATGATCATTCCCTAAACATCCATCAGCAGGACTTTCATCAGTCTTTGCAATAAATACCAACTAGTCTTTTAGATCACTGTGGAAGAGTTTTGGCCCATTCTTCTTTGTCAGAGTGTTATAATTCTGTCATAATGTGCGGTGTGAGGTTGAAATGAAGAAAATTATGAATTTAATGAGGTCCACAGGTACAAAAAACAGCCAGGAAGAACAGGCAGAGCGGAAAACTAAGACTCAGCACGAGTAGCAACTTTTTCACGAGGACTGAAGGCGACAAAAACCAGACGTGACCAGACGTACGGCATTCGACCATACAGCAAACAGGAATCTGACAACAGACAGCAGGTGGACTTAAATACACCGGGGGGTAATTCAATCGGGGCAGAGAGGACAACACACAGACTTCACAGAAAACTAAAGAAACCTAACATAAACACACCGGAAAACTCAAATCCTGACAAATTCAGCCTCATCCGGTGTTTTATTTTTAGCCTTTAAAAGTTTGCTTCGTTTTGTTCCATCCACAGGGGGATTTTTTGGTCTGATTCCCCTGATTCACAATCCTTTAGCCGACTTTCACATGAGGTCACACCTCGTAACGTTTTACAGACCCGACAGATGCCAGTAACTTTGTTTCCCATCTTCATTTACTTTATTTAGATCAGGAAATGATTTGCTGCTTTTTGAGAATGATTTAGGCTACTTCACCTTATCAAACGGTATACGGAAGTTTTTGTTTTTACACTGCAGATGTGACAGTAAAATCAACTATTGATAGCCCAAGTTACTCTGGATTGCTTTTCTTTTCACCCTGATAAATAAAAAATAATCATTTAGATACATATTTTGTATTTACTCAGGTTGTCATTGTCTGAGTTTAAAATTTATTTGAAGATCTAAAGTATTTAAGTGTAAGAAAAAACAGAAGCAGAGTTCAAAGGAGCCAGTACTTTTTAACATCCTTTATTTATGTGGTTCTGCTAATTCATTTTGAAAACACTGAATATTTCTGAACTGTTTTGTATTTTTCTTTTGTTTTCCAATTTGGCACAACTGGAAAGGGAAATGCTTGTTGTATTTGCTGGAGTTTTTATTGTTTCTCTCTTTTTTTTGACATTTTGAGAATAAATAAAACTAAAAATTCCTACATGTCTTTTATCCTCCCAGCCTGAGACGTTGGAATGTCTCGGCATAAAGGCTGGGGTATCCAGCAACATCGGTTTAAAACCCCTGGCAAAGCCAAAAATAAATAACAACAAGAAATGAAAGCTTCCACTTTAACCAAACAATACACACAAACACACAGCATAGTGTGTGTTTGTGTGCATTGTTTGTTTAATCCAGTATCCTTGGGAAAATACATGTTTGGCTGCTTGTTTTGGTGAAAAAACTCCAACCAAAGCATGATGGTTCAGATAATTTATCCTTTTTTTCTGCACAAGATGAAAGGGGGCCACCTTTCTGTACGTAGGGCGATGAAAGGCCACGGATCCTCTGCTTATACATGTTTCCACAAGAAATGGTAAAGAGCACCTATGGGTCCAGTCCCCAGCCACCGAGTTTACTGGAGGAGGAGCGGCGACGTATTTTCCCCTCTCTTTCTTCCCTGAAACAAGGCTGCTCTGACTCAGCAACTTGAGAACAGGCTATGAGTTTAGATTATGCAATAAGATTAGCCTGAGCGACGTGTGATTTTTCCCTTAACCCACCGCTCTGTAGTTTAATTTTTTTTTTTTGGACAGTTTCATTTCAGTATTAATGGCTGTGAGACGTTTTGTGTTGGCTGAGCAGCTGCAGTCAAACCATTCAGGAAGTCGAAAAGAAGCGGCGCTGACACAGTTAACACCCAACCTCTACATGAAGCCTACAGTAAAAAATGGAGATGTGTACATGACAGATGAGACTGTGAAAATAAATCTGCACTTATGTGTTGTTGTTCTTTTCCTGTGGTTGTTTGGAAAATTTGCTTCCTTCTTTTTAATGTTGAATCAGCCTCTCTCAACCTTTTAAACATTTTATTTCTGTACAGCACACCTCGTTTGTGCTCCCATAATAAGCTACAATGCTGCTGCTGCTGCTTGGAAATAAATGGTGATTAAACATGGTTCCCATTTTTCTTTTAAAATGTTCAAGGTTGGATGGAGAGCATCTACAAACATTTTTTTTTCTCTTGTCTGATTCTCACATTTGACCCAGTCAAACTTAGGTGGAAGTTTTATCAAACCTCCACCTTACATTCAAGTTTGTTGCAGCTCTATTTTTTTTTTTTTAGGTTTCCCCATGTTTAGCTCTAGTAAAAATTAGCTTAAAAAAAAGCTATTCCAACAGCATGATGCTGCCATCAATATGTTTATTGAGGTGATCTGTACTCCTACATTTATGTCATGTGACCCTTTTGTTGCAGTTTCCTCCAAAATGTGTGAAAACTACACATCAGGCCTTTTGGTAGCGTATTTTTACATATATAAAAGCATAAAATCTACATTTTTTCGAATAAAATTGCGCAAAAGACAACCAAAAAAACGTCCTGAACAGCTGCTTTCATGTTACCATGAAACCCTCCGTGTTTTCTTTACGTAACTTCTTGCAGTGTGATTGCAGACTTTTCTCTTAGTCATCATTAATACTGTAAACACTTGGCAAATTACCGCACGCGCAGTTTGTACTTTCCTTTCCTTCTCAAACTCTGTCAGTGACCGCTCGTGAGGGAACCCCGGCGCCGCTGATTGGACGGATTCTAACACGTCACAGGGCTGCAGGATTAAATTTGAACGGCAGAGGCGAGGCGCAGTGGAAGCAGAGGCGCTAAAACAAGACACCTGAACGGGTTGAAGACGCCTCGGATTACAGCATGGTGAGTTAATGCACCGTACTTTTAATTCGGACTGTTTTATGGTATCAGATATAGAATTTATAGCACTCTAGGTTGTCTTTGATTTAATTATTTTAGCTTGATAAATATTTTAAAATTTTGATTTGTTCTTATTTTTATTTTTATTATAATTTTTTTTTTTTTTTTACATATTGTCTTGAATTTACTTAACATAAGTGCTACGTTGAGGTTGAAAAGGTTAAAACGCTTAAAATTACATCCAATTAAATTACATTTAAAACAACATTTGAAAGAGGTTATTTGAGCGAGTTAAAAAATATTCAGAGTGAGACAGACTGTGAAATAAGAGATGACTCAAAGCCTTTTGTAATGTCTAAATGGAAATATCTGAACTGCCTCGATGAAGCAAACATGTGGAGGTGAGATAATCTTCTGTGGGTTTGAACCGGATCTTACTCTGAATCACGTTCAAGTTGTTTTTGCATCAGCAGCACCCCTGCAGGTTCTGTGGCTCATCTGTTGTAATACTGAGCTATGATTTACTGGAACTAAACACAAATGCATAACTTTGCATTTTCTGCACATTTTTTATTATTATTATTACCTGCAGCCAGAGGCAGAGTAAAGATGATGGCAAAAGTAATTACTCTTTTTATTTTAAGTTCAGATCTTTATATGATATTTCATCAGTTTGGATTTGCCTTGTTTTGTATTCTTACAGTCTGTGCAAAAAAACACAGGAAACAGTTCGCCTGTTAAGACGTCAGAGGCCACACAACACAAACAAACACACAGACTGTATCCAACACTGCCAAATATAAACAGGTGAGACTCTTTGCGTCACCTCCTGAATCTAAAATTACAGATTTGTAGTTTTTTGAAACCAAGTCATGTTATTTTATTTCTCTAGATTTGAGGTTTGCTTGCCACTCGGCTCCACTGGGGAAAACCTTTGTGCAGCTGCTGAGAGCCACAATGAGCAGAAAGACACACAGGTTGGGGAAAGCAGGCAGTTTTTCAGTCTCATGACTTTAATGCAACAGTACAGCAAAACTTCCAGAACTGTGTAAAAGGAAGTTTTTTGTTGCACAAATGCCTCACTCTAGGATGCTGCATATTAATGCTTCCTCATTTTTCTCTGATCGGTGTGATTCAGTGGGAAGAGCCGGTCGGCGGTTGTTACGCCATGAAAGAACAGATTCTCATCTTGGAGCAGCAGAATAAAGAGGTGTGAACCTTTCAGAATTGACTTTTTATCAACTCATGCATTAAGTTTTGTTGCTTACAGACTTCTCTTTTTTTATTCAGCTTCTTGCTATTAACAATAAGTGGGCAAAAGAGTACAGAACGATGGTGCAGTATTACAAGAAGAAGGTAAGAACCTTAAAGAGTTTTTCTCATACATTACATATGCACCTCATTAACTTTTTTGGATTCTGCCTTATTTTTTCCTTTGGCTTTTAACATGTTATATTGACGTGGTTTTAGAGCCATTTTTGCTGCAGTTACAGCTGTAAATTTTCTATCTCTATCACCTTTGATGGTCTAGAGTTTTACATTTTTCTTCTTGGCAAAACAGCTGAAACTCAACAGAATTGAATGTGTCTGGAAACATAACTTTTGACTAGGCCATTCCAACCCATAAATAGTCTTTGACCTGATTTGGACCTGGATGTTTGGGGATTTTGTTCAGCTGGGCGATGAACAAACTAATTGTAGTTATTTTTTGTTGTTTTTTTGGCAAACTAACCATGTTCACCATGTCTGCTGTGTGTCCTACATGGTTGTTGGAACGTTGTGTTAGTTTCTTTCAACAATGGCTTTCTTCCATGAAGACTATATTTGTAGAGTGACAGTTAAACTGTGATTTGGATCTCTGCAGCTCCTCCAGAGTCACCACATGTCACTTGGCGTCATTCCAGTCATGTTCAAATCTTATGACCTATCTATGATTTAAACTTAAACCCAAATGTAACAGCACACATCCCTATTTAAATTCAAACAATGCATAATTTTCCTTCAACATAACAAACTATTTTGTGTTTTTGCTGCAAAATCCCAGTAAATGTCAAAGCAGTTTGGTGCTGCAATGTGATGAAAATTAGAGAAGGGTCTGAATACTTTCCACACTGTACTTTTTATTTAATTTAAGGTTAGTTCAGCTTCCTGTTCTGTACTTCTAGCCTGGAAAAGACGGAGTTCGAACCGAGTTACGGACTGCGGAGCAGGAAACAGAAGAGCTGCGAGTGCAGAACCGCACTCTGACCCTTAGGTGGCAGCATCAGCAGGAGGAGATCAAGAGGCTCAACAAGGTCAGAACTCCGTTTCAAACACTTCACTCCTCCATTCAGCACAGAGGCGTGTTTACCGACTGTAACATCAGCTTCACTGTGTCTCCCAAAGGCCTTAGAGGAGACTCTTCAGAGATCTCAGCCTCTGGAGAAAAGCAGTGAAACACTACAAGACATCTGGAAGCATCAGGTGAGGAATGATCACCGTCTGCTGCTCAAACTACTCAGTGAATCCGCATCTTATGAGATTTCTTGTGTAATTTTACCATAACTTTGGCTGTATTGAGGAAAACTCCATAATATTATGTCAGGTATTTTGCAGGAATTTTTCTTTGTTCTAATCTTGGAGGAGTGTGTCAGTTGTTTAGGTTGCTGAAATTGGCACTCGAGAGGTGAAATATTGATAAAATGTATTAATATTGCTATGTATAGTGAGGAGAGAAGTTACTAATTACATTCATAAAAGGAAGTAATACACACATTGACGTGTATTGTTTTTGTGGACGTCTCACGGAGCTCAAGTGGAACAATATTAACAAACGACTTCGCACAAAGAACACAAATAAAAAAACTGTGAAGACTAAACTTGAAAACAACAAAAAAGGAAAAAAAAATCCAAATTAAATCCATGAGCTTGTAAAAAAAAAAAAATTAAAAATTGGTCCATGCAATGGGCTGTGCAGGAGGCTCCACTTCTGCTTTTCAATGATGTACGGTTGTATATTTGTGGATCTGTTTGTGGCTATTTTCAGGTGCGGGTGTAAACGTTGATTTAGGGGGCGTGGCCATCAGCAGCTTGTTTGGATTTAAAGACTAAACTCTCTTTAGCTAAGAATGATTTGTTTAGGCCATAGACCGACCCGTAGCGGCCCATTATGACAGCACACAGAACTTGGAGATGTGTCTGAGGCCTCTGTAGGCTCGCAGTCCCTCCCTCTTGGGGTCCCTCATTATGCCGCGGACCACGGGCGGCGAGTCGCAGCCCCACTTCTTCTGCGCGCGGTGCAGCAGGATGGTAGTCTCTGGTAGTCGCGTCAGGAAAATTTGCATCAGGCCAATCTGGCCCAATACCATCTGCATGTGTTGTTGACACCAGAAGATTGTCTCTTTCGGACATATTCAATTCCTCTACAACAACAGAATCTGGTTCAGGTGCCACCGACTCTTCCCTCTTCTCTGGCTGATCATGGATCTGAATAGCTGTTTTAGTCCTGAGTGTAGGAACTGGTGCTGGACAGGGTCGTGGTTCTGACCTATGAACCTTCTTTGCAGGATCTCCTTCCAACAGTTCAACAGTGTGTGTTGTCTTTAATCTGCACTAACTTGTAAATACTGGGACCCCAAGCATTCTGGATTTTGCCTCCCCAAAGATCTATAGAAGAAACACCTGTTTGATTCAGTCCAGAATTTAGTCCAACAGAAGATTCAATGAAGTTTTGCAATATAAAGTCCTGCTACAGCAGACTGAATCACATCCACTCAATGCACTGATTTCCACTGATGTTCTAACATGTTGTCATTGTTGTCCATTTCAGGCTGAGGTCTACAAGGAGGACTTTCTGAAAGAGCGCAGGGACCGGGAGAAGCTGAAGGGAAAAAATCTGGAACTGGAGAAGCGATATAAAAAGGTTCGTGACGAGTTGCGAGTCTTCAAATCCCAGGTACTTCAAACGAGTTTTTTTTCCACTTGTAACTTTCCAAGTCGAACCCGATGGATGCTGACGTGGCACTTTCACTCTTCCAGGTGACTTTGGCGCAGCCGGTGCACCGCTGTTCCTGCACGAATCGACCCAAACATCCAGACAGGGAGCAGCAGCACATGCAGCAGCAACAACGCTACACTTTCAGCAGCAAAGACTGAAACGTTTTGAGTCTGAACGATGATGATTCAGTGGATCTCAGTGGAGGAGGAGGTCCTGACAGAAGAGCCTTCAGAAGGACAACCTGCAGCAGCTTCAAGTTACTGAAGACATGAAATGTTGCGCTGTCAAAACACTATGACGGATGCAGACTTCAAGGGAATGTTTTAGGGCATGTTAATATGTCTGCAAGAAAGGAAGGAATAAAACACAACCATAATGGTTTGGTTATTACATGATAAGGAAGGTATAGTAAGGAAAAGGAGCTGAATCTCTGCTGTAACTACAGCTTATAGCATCTCACTTCTTATACACTATTAACATTTAACCACTTTTAGAACCTCTCATTTTGCTTTTTAAAGGTTAAAAAAAGACAAAAAAGAAACTCTAGGAAGTACCTGATGTATTTTTTTAAGAAAAGTTTTATTTTATACAGTATATTTATTTATTTAGGTTTGATGGATTTAATGGCACTTCTACTTTCCATAATTGTTTATTTATGATGGAAATAAACCTTTTCCTTTACTTTTTGACTCTGCATATCATTCGAGAAATACTGCAGACTATGTATGCACAATTTTGTAAAAAAAAAAGATATCTATAGTTTAGTTTAAATTAAAATCATTAATTCTGTGCAGGGAACTACAACACATGTATGGTATCAGTTATTTTTAATTAATTCACCTGAGCAACCAAATATGTTAATTTTACTCTGCTCTTTAATCTGGTTTCTTAAGAAAAGATACAAAGAAAACTAGACAACATCCTTGCAAGCAGTACCTTGCAAAAGCTTTTATAGTTCTTGAACTATAAACATTCCAAAAATGTTGTGGGGAAAAAAAAGCCACAACATTTTTTTCCAAATAGATGTTCACTGATGCATCCATTAAACCTGACTGAGCTTGAGTTGTTTTGCAAAAGAAAATGGACAAAAAAGGTGAAGCTTTCCCAAAACTTTAGAGCTTTAAAGCCAAAGGTGCTGCTGAAACAAGAGATGAATGTAAATGAACCAGTTCTGAAGATGAAATCAAAAGAGTCTTCGCTTAACTGTGTTCAAAATGCCTGCAGGCTGGATGCACACTGTGGGATAACAGCCTTGTGACAAAAAGTGAAAAATCAATTCTGTACAAGAAAAACATACAGGAAGTATTAAATTGTGATCCTGAAAAAAAGCTTTTGAAATGTATTAAAGATTTGATATTTTTACGCAATATAAAGTGACAAAAGTTATGTACTGTTTTCCAAAATTTCATTTGGAAAAACAAAACGAAATACTATCAAATTATCAGATGATAAAACTGACCCAGAAACCAGAACGTCAAGTCTTTGAAAAACACCAACAAACAGATCACCGGAAGAGCGAACCTTTAGTGACCTCTAGTGGTGAGTCTCAGAAACATCCAGATTTTGTTTTTCCATTAAAAGATGTGCAGGTAGCAGATAAAAAGATTTTTAAAACCGACATATTTTGATGAAGGTAATTTCTCATTTTACATTTGATAAAAAAGAAAGAAAGGTTAAAAAAGAAAAGGAAAGCTTTGGGAAGAACCGTCATGGTCAGTTCTACCAGCAGTGACTGCAAAAATGTCAACGTCCCTTAAACTTTTACATATTTTTTCAATAGATATTCTCAGCTATGACTCACACACAATAAATATTTTTGGAAGAAATTTATTGGCACAGTTCTAGCAGCAATGTGTCCCTGTTTATTTCCGACATTGGTCTCATAACATTGCGGTAAGATTCCTCTCATGCAACAGCAACCTTTAAAAAACACAACTTTAAGTTTTGACACTTTGAGCTCAGTTGAAATGATTGTCAGCGCAACAGCGTAAAGTGCATCTGCACAAAACACACAGAAATTAATATTTATGTTTTTTGGCTACACTCTCAATGACTTACTTTGACAAAGTGTGACTATGAACAGAATATTGCATGATATGGCCTTAAATCGAATTCAGTTTAAAGTAGAAATATATATTAATAGGCTTTAAATGCAAACACAGCTGTACTCAGTGCTCAGTGTTGTTACAATGCTAAATGTGATGCTGGGGGAAGATGCCACATAAGTGAAATACTGTACTTTTCTGCCTTTTTACAGATAAATATGTTAAATACATTCTGCTGAAGATTTACCGCCACTGACTTAAGAAGACAAACGCTAGCCAGATCGGCCCGCTCTCCGCGTCAGTAGAAAGCCGGGTTTGTGTGCTCGATGATGCAGCGGCGGCAGTGGCGCCGGACGAAGCGCAGAGCTTCAGGTGACACCTCGCAGTCCTGAACGTTGAGAAGCTGCAGCTCGCAGCAGTTAGCTGCCAGAGCTTTGAGCCCTCTGCCCGTCACGCTCTCGCAGGCCCGCAGGCTCACCCGCCTCAAGCCTTGGCAGTACATGGCCAGCTGCTCCAGCCCACTGTCCGACACCAGTGGGCATTTCCCCACGTCCAGAGATTTCAGTTTGGGGCAACTCCTGGCCAGGTGGCCCAAACCGTGATCCGTCAGCCCCTCGCAACCTCTTGCGTTCAGGTAGCGCAATCTGGGGCAGTAGCGGGCCACGTAGCGGACGCCCACATCCGTGATCCGGGTGCAGTGGGCTACGCTCAGGTAGCGCAGGCAGCCCTCCAGTCGGGCCACCTCACGCAGGCCGAAATCCCCCACCAGGCGGCAGTCACTGAGACTCAGCTCCCGTATCGACGGGCAGTGGAGAGCGAGGTGGCGCAGGGCTTCGTCTGTCAGTCTGCTGCAGCGGCGCAGGTACAGGTGAGTGAGGCGAGGGCAGTGCGAGGCGATAGTTCGTAAACCCTCGTCCTCGAGCGAAAAGCAATCGGTCATGTCCAGGAAGTGGATGGAGATCTGCTGGCCATGCATGGGGGACAGCTGGAGTGAGGCCTCCTGGGTAAGGCTGATGCAGGTCACCTTGGAGCAACCTGGTCCAAAAAAAAAAATAAAAATAAAATCTCAAGTGAGGCAGAGTGCAAGTTGTCATTCAGCTAAGATGATTCTTAATGCATAAATGCCTGGGTATTCTTCTCATTGTGCAGAACTACTGTATACACCACCGCATTAAATGTCTGAAGGAGTTCCACAGGGATCTACTTTCAACACTAGTTTGTTTTGTAATTTTAAAAATGACTTGTAACCAGGACATATTTTAAATAAAACTTAATGAAACAAAGATTCATTAAGACTTATAAAAAATTATTAAATGAATAAAAAATAATTCAATACAAAATTACAATGTAAAACTAATCAAATTAATCTTTAAAAATGATCGAACCATAGAGGTTTTGAAGTCTGTTTATTGGCCAACAGTGGGATTGCTTTGTAAAGGAGGCGTCACACATGTTCATTTCTGTAAAAATTAGTCTGAAAAACTCAAAATGCCCATAATGAGGAAATACCAAAGTTTGGTTACTTTTTCCTTATGCAGTGTGTTCTTGCTCTATAATTTTAATGTTATTGTTTGTTTCATAATGGTGACTGTGTGACGTTTTTATGACGTAAAGCACTTTGAACTGCCTTGCTGCTGAAATGTACTACACAAATAAACTTGCCCTGACTCTTTTTCTGTAAATTGTGGTTTAAATAATTAAATTTTAATTGACATTTCCTTTTCAAACCAAGCAGTTTTATTAGTGCATGCTAGTGTTACTATTGCTTTCATTTTCTCTGGCTTTCAACTGCAGCTTTCCTCAAGCACAAAGACTCAGCGGTGATGCAGTGGAAGGAACCCAAACTTTGATGCTGATCCTATTTCAAAGTCTCATCTACAGCTCTATTCATCCAGAAAGCACGAGTGGGAAACTTGAAAAAGACTTTATTCTTTGAAGATGTCCACTTGATCCACCACAGAATAAATTAAACGGATGCTTGTAGTTTTTTTTTTTTTTTTTTAAATGGGTCTGCGGGTTTTGTCTTGGATCACTTAACATTCAAACTGAGCCAGGAGGGAATCTCATAAAGGCTGCTAAAGATAGAGAGAATCATCACTGCAACCAAAATTATGAGAGAGGGATTTATTTTACAGGTTTGCCACATGGGGGCGCCAGAGAGTTTGGTATGCTTTGTTATATTTCAACAGAGGAGTTTTAATATTCAGTCAGAAGTGGAATACATCATCAGCCTGAGTATTTAAAATTATTCTGATTGTTTTTCTTCCAGTCAAACTCACTCAGTGTGAAAGTGTTTGCTTGCATTGTGAAAACGCTCCCACTAGCAACGCATAACGTTCCAAGTCGACGTTATTTGTGTCACTTCCTTAATGAAAGCAGCAGACTCATTGCTCATGTCGAAGAAGCCTCTGCTTTCAGTTAAAGGAAGCCTTTCTTCTCCCACAGGGGGACTGAAGGTTGGCAGAGTTGCTCCTGTACCTCTAATGCTTTTACCAGCTTTACGAGAAATAACTGAAAACCAGTGACTGGAGATAAATCCACACATGTGTACAACATAAGGACACAGCCACTTCTTAATTTAACCTGATGGGAATGTCTTGAGCTCCAGGCCAATTCGCTCCTTCACTAAATTGTGCTCCCGTTGTGATCCACTTGTTGCCAGCTTGGCTCCTCTGACTTCCGTTTCAAACCAGTAAACAAATCAGTTCATACCTATGCTCTTAGCTGATGCATTTCATTTAGTTTATAGATGAGTATTTTCATGAATTATGGAGGTGCAAAGTCATAAAATTGCCCAAATGTCATGAATAACTGAGTTTACTTACGTTTACTTTTGCAGACTTGGCACCGCACAACGTTTTCAGTCATTTTTGGCCAGTTGATAGTTTAGAAACACTTATAGAAGCCTATTTTAATAGTTAAAACACCAAATATACCATTATATGCATTGATACACACATTATAAACAGTTTTAGCACAAATGGAGAAGCTACCATCTGCAGTTTTCCTTATCGCTGCTTCTTGGGGGAATCAGCCAATCAATGCCACAGAAAATAAATGCCACATCTGAATTGGCTGCTTTGCAAACACCACCCAATAGCACGTCCAGCAGCACTGCGCATTGGTATTTCAGCTTCTTCGACTAATAAAATTTTTTTAAATACTTTGGATATGCTTTACGATAAAATCCATGAAAAGGTGAATCCACAAATATTAATCCAGATGAAAGTCCAGTGTAATTGATGAATGAGGCAATGCCTGCAAGGTAGTTGAGAATTAAGTCAAGCTGTGGTCTTTCACGCGATCTTTTGTATAATCTGCAGAATATATCAAGATTACTTAACAATTCGAGCAGCGCCTTTAAGTTACAAACATCTGCTGTTTGATTCTATTTCCTTTTGTGTTTGTCTTCTTACCTGAGAGGTCCAGGTGTTCCAGGTTGGGGCAATGGGACACCACCTCAAACACAGCATCATTTGAGATGTTATAGCAACCGGCGACCTCCAGGCGGCGCAGCTCCGGACAGCACTGGGCCAGGATGTGCAGGCCGCGGTCGGTGAGCCTCTTGCAGCCATTGACCACCACTGTCTCCAAAGTCAGGCACACATTGGGGGTGTCCTGGCACAGCCTGTGGGTTAGGACTCGGATGGCGCGGTCAGCATGCAGCAGCTCTCCCGTGAGCCGGATGGTGCTCCACAGCCGGGGATCCCATGCCAGGTTGTACCAACGGCGGCACACGCGTGCACATCGGCAGAGCTGGTTGGTTGGGAGGTGGGAGAAGATCTGCAGCAGGGTGTGGTCGGGGAGCAGGTTGATAGGGGCATAGTGGTGGGATTTGGACTGTCTAGAGCGGGAGTGGACGCCAGGCTGAGGGTGGATCACGGCCACCGTCTCAGTGTGGGCCGAAGAAGAGGATGAAGAGTTTGTTTCGATGCCATTACTTGAGAGGGCGGGTGAGGACAGGGAGGAAGACTTGGACGGTAAGATCAGACCTGGGCTGGGGGTGCTTAGTGTTCTAGTGCTCGTCTCCAAACCTGAAAAGAAGAAAAACAGAAGATGAATAATAGCACATTTACTACCTGCTGTACAAATCTTTAGATTTTAAAGTCCTGGCCTATTTTTTCTTTTGGATTGAGCTCTGGACTTTGACTGGGCCATCCGGAATATGCTTTAGCTGTGTTGATATTCCAGCCCCCAACACGTTTATCTCTACAATTTTTCTGCGTTTGCCGATCTTCTCCTGCAACTAACTGATGTAAATCTGTGATTCCCCTCAATATTGAACACTAAGCCCAGTATGACTGATAGGCCAAGATTTTTATCTTTATATAAAAAGGCTTTAAACATGATATGTCATAAGAATAATCACTGCAGCAAAACCTTTTCGATTAATAGTCATAAATAACTATTGGACAATGGCTGGACAAGGGCTGCTCTCATTGCCTCAGAGAAAACTGACAATTACTGAGTCATCTGCATATTTTATGACTAAGTGATCCTTAGAAGCGCTCTGACACATATTGGTATACAATATGAACAACAGAGTACACACCCTTAAGCTGAGTCAGTTCAATAAGATGCATTGTCAATAAAACGGGACTAGGAAACATATTAACCTTAATACCCCAAGGTCTGCCTGGAGACCACACCCAAGTATTTTTGATTGGCTAATATTTGTTTTTTATCTCATTTAAACACACATCACAGACTGAAAACACGAAAGCAAATGTTTTGCATATATTTGTATTATCAAGAAGCGTAACTTTTAATATTTTAAATATTCAAGTGAGTGAAACAACATTTATTGTTGTTTTTCTTTTCTGTCAACTCTTTGCCCTGACTCAATACCATGTGACAGTTTGACAGTTAATTTGTACACCCGATTAAATACGTCTTGAAAGTACCTGTAATGAAAAAAGTACCACAGATCCTTAAGGATAAAAACATCCCCAAGCAAGAGAGACCAGACCATCACACCACCACCATGTTTGACTTTCAAGATAATATTTTTTTTTTTATGAAATGCTGTTTTAGTTGTACTTAAGATATAAAATGACACACACGCTTCATTAAGATGTTTTTTGCCAGTTATATTCATATTCTTGTTGGTCAGCTGTTGTTTTTATCTTCAAACAACAGTTCGCCAATCAGACGCTGACCTTAACTGGGGCGAGTTAACCCTGCAGCAGAGTAGATATTGTTCTGTGGGTTCTCTTGTGACCTCTTGGATGAGTCAGCGATGTGCAATTTTGGTAGGCCGACCACTCCTGATAAGGTCCACCACTGTTCAAGCAGGTCCTTTTTAAGTGATTTGTTGAAGGACTGAACAACATTCTTAAAGCCACAGTTTCTTCTTACACCATAAGCATTGTTTACTTTGACTAAACCAACTTCATCCAAGCCACAGATGACATCACACCGGCTTAGTAATACATAGTGATCAATAGTCAAGATTTTTTATGCAATTAAAAGGAGAGAAAAATTCATATACCTGGGAAGTGCATTGAAAATATGACCACCAACAAGAAGTTAGTAAAGAATAAGAAGTTTTTAAAGAATAAATTATTTCTTCAATGTTTCTTTCACAGTGATGGTTAGAAGAGCAAGTCACACCAGTAGCAATTATCTTAAATGTTATACAGTTTCTGTGGATCTCATTATCACATCCTTCAAACATTTTGGGACGTTTGAAGGAAAACGTCCCAAACGTTTGAAGGAAAAAACTAATCAAATTATACGCCAGGCGTTTCTGAAGCACTGGCAGGGCTTCTCCATCAGATAAGCCGGGTGTCTTCAAAGCATCAGAAGCGTTTGCTGCTGCAGTTGCCAAAGTCCTGTGTAAAGGTCGAGGTCTTCCCTGTCTTAAATATTATGCGCCGATTGTGCAGCAGTAAAGAGCGATCACTAGATCCCATCACTGTGGCATGAGACGACAAAATCCTTCCTCTGCCAAAGCCTCCAACCTGATCGCCCAGATTCCTCTCTATGAAGCCAAGACGCTGTGTAAACTCCCCTTAGGCATCCTGATATTCATCATTTATGCTTCAACCTTCACTCTACGGGCGTTTTGGCAAAAATAATGAGGTGATTAATCTTCTTGTATGAGCTATTGAGGTTATGCTAGGATTTTTTTTCTTCCAGAAACCCATCCTCAGAAAGGATTTACAGAGTGTTAGAACTGCTACGGTTTTTAAAACAACACTGAAAAAATGAAACTGTGGAGCAATATTATTGGAAAAATTACTTTGACCCAAGAGAAAAAGGAGCTACTTCCAAACAAATGTCAGAAAAACGTTCTGATTCATGAAGAAATCAACTCAGTTTTCAGCTCCTGGTATTTTAAAACCCAGATGTTATACATTTTCAGTCTGTTAATGTAACTATTGCCTTCGTATATCCATTAGGGAGAGCGCCTTTATGCTGCAAAACCATTAACCAGTTACAAATAGAAATTTCTTCAGAGACAGGAATCAAAATGCCACGGTCCTCCCTTATGAACTGTCCTCTTTGACTGCATCTGGATGCAGCTTCAGAACAGAAAATTACACCTTCCTAGAATGATGCTACCACCAGAAATGCAGAAGCTTGGAGAAAGTATTCACAGCCTTCCTGCAGGGCATGTAGCTTTACTGCATGCAAAAAAAAAAATTAATCATTACATCTTATTATAATGTAATTTCCTCATCAGAAACATACTTGGAGTTTTGCTTTGATTCTGTCATGCATGTTTGAGAAATCCTTTAATCTCCGTGGCAACCATCCTGCTGTGCAAAATAGCTGGGTGGACGTAGCTCCGCCCTCAAGGCGTGTCTGCAGTTTCCAAACTTTTGAGCTTCTGCCTCACAGACCCAGCATCCTATATTACTCCACCAATCAGGTCCTTCAGACTAGCCAGCAGCAATTAGCAAACCCCTGGTTTGAACTCTTTGTAGGAGCTACTTCTCAGTGCAAGAAGGTAAAAATAATGTTAAACAGTTAGAACAGGAGCGGTGTTGTTTTGACCTTCTGAAGGCAGAGTTTCAGAAAGAGCAAGAATTTCTTAAAGAGACAGAGGTAAAATTTAAAGAATTTGGATTACCGCTTAAGTCATATTTTATATACATAACATTTTTATAATAAGTGAGAGTAACAATAGCTTGAATGTCCTATAAAATGGCATAAATTAAATGTTCTTGTATTCAACAAGTATTCTTGATCTGGTAATAATGTTTGATTACCTGAAACTTTTAACTGAGACAACAAAGTAAAAAAAAAAGGAAGACATCTATCATGGCTAGAACTAAGTTGATAAATGTTCGCCATTGGACCAACAGTCAGCTGTTTACACACCGGATGTTGACATAAATGACAAATGTGCGGCATCCTGTCCGTCACGTGGATCTGTGAGCCGGGTCTGACAGCTGGGTGGTGGCGCCGCCCTCGCAGATCTCTATTCCAGACCGGCGTCTCAGTCAGCCTCCTGGCTCTGGGCTCTGATGACATCCACAGACTCAGAAGCATGTTGTCTGATTCACAACTGTGCTAGAAAAAAAAATGCCATTCCTGTGCTGACCTGCAGCCAAACTGAGGTGAAACAAAGATCGGAAATTGGAAAATTGCTGCATTTTCATGCATCACATTTCTGCAGGTGGTCTGTTAATGATTAAGTTAAATTTGCCTGAGGTCATCTAGCTTATTTTGGCAAATACATATTTTAAACAATAATACATTTCTTAAACTTCATGCAGAAGACTTTAATAGGCTGATGTCATTATAAAAAAATCCTCCATTGTGAAGTTCACACAGCTGTTCAAATATGTCCTGACAGTAATGGCATTACAGTTTTTATATGCAGAGTTTCAAAATTTTAATGGCTTTGTCTTCTATTACGTCATGTTTGTGAAGACATAAAAAAGAATCACAGGCTGCAGAGAAATACTCCAGAAATTGGGGGAACTCTGTTAGTTTTTAAGGTTAACAGGCCTAATTTCAATCAACAGTATTAAAAATACATTAAAGCAAAACATGGGATCTAAACAACCTTTGAGTCTTTAGTTCCTGATGGATGAGACATGGTTCTGCTCAGTTCCAAGCTGAAGTAATGCTGTAGATTCTGTATGCAAAACATCTGCAGCTGCCTAAAGAGTAACTTCCAGTTGGTGTGATTACATGTGTGACTGATCAAAGGGCAGCTTCAGCTTTTTACATTTGCAGGGACACTAATCACACCAACTCATTCTGAGATACAGATGAGCAAAGTTGGCTTCACTTTTGTGTGGGTGCATCTGATTCCAGTTGATGGGACTTTTCAGTGTTTTATGAACCTTTCCCTGTCATTTCCCTGATGACGGGAAAGTGTCACTTTAAGTTTACAGATCCATAAGTGCTATGATAACGAAAATTTGTCCAAGAGGGAAACTGAATGCTAAAAATAAATAAAAACGCAAAATCTTATTTTAATTACTGATTCAATTATTGCTACTTTTTTTCCTATGATGGATTTTTTTCTGAGTTTATATTTTTCACTAAAGGTGGAAAAGGTTTAGAAATGACTTATCATGTTTTCTATTAAAATAACATTTTAACATGGCAGCTTTTTTCTTCAAGTTTGCTCCCACTGTACTGAAAATGGTGCAACATATCCAATATTTCCTTTAGTATTAATGTTGGGTTTGTTATATGAATTCCACACTGCATGTACAGACAAGAAAAATTGCAAGTGGAGCAACAAGGAGCTCCATATTCCTGTAAAATATCTGCATCTGTAAACTTGTAAGTTATTTTTACAGAGCTTGGAACACGGTGGTGGCAGCATCATGTTGTTGGGATCAATAGCTGGGTCAGTGAGGGAAGCTAAATACAGAGCATAAAACCTAAAATAAGCCGAGAAAAAGCATAAAACCAAGGTAAAGATTCACCTTTTAAATTATAAATATACAGCCAGAGCTATCACTTTTGAAAAAAATAATAATTTTCCTTCCATTTTACAGTTGCTTAGCATTATCTAATCAATAAAACCCTATAACATATAATAAAGTTGTGGTGTTACGATGAACAAATGTAGATTAGTTATAGAAGACACTTATGGCTTACATAGGCGTGGATGCAAAATCCTAAAAACATTTTCTGATTTCTAAACTTGACAAAAAGGAAAAGTGATCGCAACAAAAAAAATTAAACATTCACTGCAAATTCTCAGCATCAAAGGTTAAGCTTTCAGTTGCTGCAAAAAAAAAAAAGTGTTTGAATGAGCTAACCACGAGTGTCATGTTTTATATCTGTGTATCATTATCCCAACAAATACCACGCAGCTGTTGAACTCTTTTTTGAAGGCGCTGCAAGTGCAGCTGGTGGACGACTCAGCTTGCTTTCGGAAATCAGAGGAGAACAGTGGAACATCTGGTCTTTACCCTGGATGAAGAACAACTGAGCTCTGGTGAAGTGAAAGAAAATCTCATGCGTTCTGAATGCACACATAGCCACAGCAAGGCATACTTGGCTGGAACCATTCGCCGCTAATGTGCGATCTGTGCCGACGCACGGCAGCGCTGCACCAGGATCTCATTAACATTAACTTAGCCTTGGTTCTGAGGCACATCTGGATGGTGCTTTCATACTAGAAGTTCAATGTAAATCAATCAGTGGAATCACTAAAGAGCGAAGAGGCCTCAGATGTACAGAGCGATGTGGTTTTAATGGTAAAAACCTAAATATCTAAAAAAAAAAGAATAAAAGAGTAGGTTTAAGGCTTTTAAAGAGAAAACTGGTCAAGAGAGAAGATAAATTGGAAAAAAGAGTCTGCAGACTTTACCAGAGATGGAGACAAGTGCAACGGAACGGTCAGTCCAGACTTTGGTCATAAACCAGAGCCAGGGGGATTCTACTCAGAGTCTTTCAGCGCGTCGAGGCCCTGCTAAGACCCTGTCTGGAGCTCTAAGGATTATTACTGCTGCATCTGGCAGAATGGACCTATCTATTACCTCTGTGCCATTAGCTCTGAGACATGTTACCGCTATGTTAAGGAATATAAAGGAATCAGGTGGATCCTCCAAAACGCAAACCCTAATTTTCAGAAAACAGAAAGCTGCAGGCGTCGGATTTAACTAAACCAAACACAAATGATTTATCAGCAGTGGATGGTTACATGCTCCAGTTTTATTTCAAACCAAAACCAAAAAACCAAAAATCTGAGAAAAAAACTGCTGGGATGAAAAACATCTGGGTCTGTCTCAGGTTTTATTGAATACATGGAAGTTGATATTAGCATACAGTGTGGCGGGTTGGCTATCAGCACTACAGGAAGCGCAGACGGCACTGCGCGACCTGGAAAACAATGGGACCTGCTAGTTCCCTCAAACTTGGGCAGGAAACAGACCTCTTCTCACTGAGAAAGCCTCCCTGTTGAGCTTTTACTTAAAGGCAGCAGCGATTCTCACAGTCTCAAGATACTGCGCTAAAGCAGATTTGCAGAAACCACAAAGTTTTCTTTTTTTTTTCCACAGTGCAACTTGTTTCCAACTTGAGCTCTTTAAAACTCTCCATACTCAGCTTTCACCTCTTTTCATAAATCCATTTTTGTGTTGTCTGTACACCCCACATTTCCAGCACACATATGGAAGAAGCAAGTAATTTGGCATCAATCAAAAAAAAAAGAGAAAAAAAAAAACGGAGCAGGCTTTTTGGGAAATTATGTCATTCCTAAACGTTTGTTCAAATGGAATGCCAAAGACGAAGGTTGACGAAGTTAGGAGGAGGAGTGGAGATCACAGTGTGCCTCTCTGTACAGTTCATTCATGTTGGTGGAGTTGCGTGGCGAGGTTTAGAGCAAGGAGGAAAGTCATGTTGAATGATGAAGGGTGGAAATGTGGCTACACATGGCACCCAGAAGAACTCCTCACCAAGCAGGAATGGAAAAGGGAAACCAGGCCCAAACGCTTGATTTGGTGATGATGAGTAGCAAATGTTGTGATCTTATGTGGTTAAAGCAAAAGAAAATGGGGGAAGGGTTCCAACATTTGGGGATCTAAACTCCTGACAAAAAGGATTCAGTTTAAATGAGAGATATTATGGTCCTCTTTCTAGTTCTGTATCTCATCCTGGAACTCTTTTTGGACAGACGTGTGTTACTCTGAGTCCTTTTCATTTTGAGCAGCCCTTTATGAAACCTCAAGGTACTTATGAGATACCTATAAATCTGTGGACAGGCAGACCCTGTGGAAGTTAAGCCTTTTACACAGTCAACTCATTGATCTTGAATTGAAAAGGGGAGAGTCTGTCCACTGTGGAAAGCCTTAACCAGAACATCCCAAAGATTCTCTCATCCCTGAACTACTGTCTTACGATTTGAGCCCAATGAATCCAAGCGTCTTGGAATATCTCTGCGTCATCAGCAAGGAAACAATTAATTTATGGAATAACCTGGTCATTCAGTATATTCAGTTAGTCAGTTGACCTCATAGTGTTACTGAACTATGAGCAACTGCAGCAAAACCTGATCCTTGCACTGCCCCCAGTAGATAATAGGCATGATCAGTGACTCTCTCTTCTTACCCTGATGCCCTAATGTAAGAAGGTGAATCTGGACTCATCAGGCCACATTACCTTCTTACATTATTCTAGTCCAATCTTTCATTTACAAATTGTAGCCTTCTCACTTAGCTTCACTGAAAGTGAGCAAGGACAGATACAAGTTGAGGTGTGGAAATCAAAAAAGTGCAAAGAATACTAAAAAAAATAAGATTTTGGACAATTTCTTCTCGAAAATGTATGCTTGAATTTATGGAACAAAAATTTCCCAGTACAACTGTTACGAATATGTCATCAGGCATTCTCGCATTAGTTTGGTGTGGAGTGCTTCAGATGGTAGGACTTAACAAACAGCAATGGAACCCATGTCTGTATTGTTTTCTGGATAATATGGGTAATGTTTGTTTGACTGGAGTTATATCTGCATTGTCTCTTTCCCCTGCATTGTTGGGGAAACGGGCTACACAGTGGTGCAGTTGGTAAAGCTGTTACCTTGCAGCAAGAAGGTTCTGGGTTTGATTCCTGACCTGGGGTCTTTCTGCATGGAGTTTGCATGTTCTCCTTGTGCATGCGTGGGTTCTCTCCGGGTACTCCAGCTTTCTCCCACAGTCCAAAAACATGACTGTCAGGTTAATTGGCCTCTCTAAATTCTCCCTAGGTGTGAGTGTGCGTGTACATGGTTGTTTGTCCTGTGTGTCTCTCTGTTGCACTGTGACAGACTGGCGACCTGTCCAGGTCACCCGGAACGTTAGCTGGAGATAGGCACCAGCAACCCTCCGGACCCCACAAAGGGACAAGGGAGTATAGAAAATGGATGGATGGATGGAAATCTTCATTGTGATGGTTTGTATTCTAACAGTTTTATGAGTGGTGTATCTAATTTCTAGTGAAACACCAATCCTCTATAGTAATAATATTCATCTGTCTGTGTTTATTCCTTAATCTGTCACTATGCAAAACAGAAAACCATCCAAGACTCCCTGTGGAATTATAAAAACTGCTTCTCATTTTTGTACCGTTGCCGATTCGACCACAGCTGACACATCCAAGCTTACGTAATGACACACACCACAAAACGAGACGAAGGGAGTCTAATGTGTTGGTTCAGCTGGTCCATAGCTGTTGTCATGCTGCCACTTAAACGTCCCAAAGACCCAGGTGGATTACATCAAAAACATAACAACCCGAGGCAGGATCTTACAGGAAGCAAAGCCAGGTGGTGTCAATGCCGTTGAGAGCTGGGAAACGCAACTCTTTTGCATAAATTCAGACACTCTCAAAACTACAGGGTCCACATTCTCTGCCTGTCAAAAATAGAGGATGGGAAGACTGAGTAGTAATCAACGAAGAGTTACGAGACAGAGAAATCTGCGCTGGTGTATCTCTCCTTCGCCTCCTCCTTTTTCTGGAAATCTGTTTGCAATTGTTTTGCATTTTTTTCACTCTTGTTCTGAGCTTTTTTGCTTCGATTTCCTGGCTGTGGCAGGCCAAAAGAAAAAGGAGGAGGAGTGAGGACAGCTGATGGGGAAAACGTGAGGGAAGCAGCACTGAATGTTTTTCTCCTCTGTGTTCTTTACATGGACAAGTCCCAGAAGCAAAACCTTTACACTTCCAATGAAACTTGCTATAAATTCACGAGACAGCTTCAGCTACTGGTCGATTCGAAATGCTCTGAAGTGGAAAAAATAATAATAACCATTTCTAAGCATAAGAAAATTCAAAGTAACTCAAGTTAGTATTTGTCCTGTAAGGTGAGAAGTTCAAACATCCAAAGAAACAGATGCATCCACATTTAAACAAACTTCTCTGTTTGGATGCAAACATAACAGAGCTCCGGTGTAGCAACAGAGCAACTCCAACCCAAATCGTCTCCCTACAGTAAAAAATGTCCCAGTGGCAATGACACACACGCAAACATCTCTCTGTAAGGAGTATTCTAGCCTTGGCGCTGCAAAAGTCAACAGTGAAACACTATATATCTGGCAGAGCAAACACGAGTAAACAGTTCGTCAGTACTCGAGGTTAGTTTATGGGTAAAGTGTGACGGATTTGTAGCTCCTGGAAGGTTGGAGAAATTGAACATGTTGTAAGAAGGGAGTTTTCATAGCAGAGCTGTTTAGACTTCACTTCTGACCTTTACACTGCCTTCAACACATCACTGTGGGGGTGTTAGGAGGCTTTATTTTCATGCATATTTCACACTGAAGCATGAGTCTGTCACTTATAATTATTTATATGACTTGACGTTATTTTAACAGATGAGGAAAATCGCGCTGATGATGTGAAACTGCAATAGAAATGTCAAGGGATTCTGGTTTATTACCGTTTTTGTGATTTATAGTTCTTGACTGTGCAGCTTTAATAATTAAAGAAAACTCAAAACAACACCATTATAATCTTTCTTGGAGTCATTTGGATCCCTCTCACTGACCCTGTATTTGCCTATCAGCGTGTTACTTCGATTATGTATGTTTAAGTCGGGAAGTTGGTGCCAAAATCAGAGCATATTGTTTATTCTGCAAAATTGTACTTTTTTTCACGATTCATTGGTGTTTATGTTTTGGTTTTCATTTGGGTTTTCATCATTTGTGGGTTTATAATTGCTATAAGGTTCTTGCCACGTTTAATTGTTACTCTTATTAGGGGTTCCATTGGAGTTCACTGCTTTGTGTTTATGTTCTTAGTTTATTCTCATTTTCTATTCGTTGTGCATTTAGACTTAGTTCTCTTAGGTCAGTGTTGTTCTCTTCCTTTAGTTTATAGTTTGAGTCTCAGTTCACCTCCCTTCTGTTAATTAGTCTCTCTTGCTCGGTTTCCGAGCTTTTTGGGGCATAAAAATTGATGTTTTATTTTAGTGAATGGTGAGAGTTTATGAGCAATTTTCACAATTAGTACTTTACTGGTGAGCTTGGAATGGCCTGGCGACCTGTTAACTGCTGGGATAGGCCTTCCCTGAAGCCCAAAACAGAATAAAACAGTTATAGAAACTGAATGCATGGTTGGAGTTTATTGACACTGAGGTGATTGAGGTATGCTGACCCCCTGCTGCTCCCAGACTCAAAAGGTGACAGAAGAGCAACGTGACGAATGAATACCGAATGTGGCTTGTGGGCATAATGATAATATTTCACAAAGTGTATTTAATTATTTTTGAATGAGCTTTCATGGGACCAAATTAGAAACTTCAAAGCAAATGATCTTCATATGCATTTGACCTTGTTTACATCTTATTGAAAATACATAAAATCAACAATAAATTTAAAGCTGCGCATTCAAACACTGATTGAAGTTATTTGTTGTGTTACTGATTCACCTGGACTAAAAGAACAAAGGCAAAAAAAATAAGCTCAGTGGATGAGCGTATGTAAACATCTGACCTCCATATGAATCTGTGCAGACTCGTATGGCTCGGTCGGGGGTGCAGGGAAGCTTTTCCGCGTCGCTGTTATCACTGCTTCTTTGGTCCTTGACTCCAGAGAGGAAGTCGGCCTGTTCATTGTTCCCCCTGCTTCCCAGCTTCCTGGTGCCACTAAAAACGGCTGAAGAACCCGACCTCAAACTTCTCCTCCAAGGTGCTCAACACCCACACCGGGTCTGTGTTACATCAGTGTTTAAAATTTAAACAAAATAATCTCCAGCTGACACAAAACCGCCTACAAATGTCAAACCACACAACATCCTGTTGGGCTCCCACTTTGTCTGGGCTGCATTCCTCAGGTACCCTGAGTTGGACAAAACCCAGAGGCCCAGATTGGGTCTAAGTGTAACCCCTGCTGAGAAATACTCAATTTGATCCCAAAGGAAGGATTTACTGTCCAGGCCTGTGCCTGTTGAGTCTGCAGCTAATAGGAAGCTAAACTAGGTCAGGCTACCACAAACTTGCCTAAATAATAACAGAAAGCAGAAATGCGCAGCTCCCTCCCGACTCGGTTTGTTTTCAACAAGAGAGTGAGTGCAACTTCCCCGTGCTGATTTTCTGGGAATGCATGCAGGATTGGTGAAAGACAACAGGCAGTGCCCTGGTTTTCATTAGCTGACTGATATTAATGCAGGCCGATAACTTTGCACTGCGGTTTTTCTTGAATCTTATAGAAAATCTTTCCTTCAAATTATCATGGAATAGATTATTTTTAACCAAAAAATGAAAATTGATGCTCTCTTTAACTCTGGTTGGAATCCTAGACACAGTGGCTACTAAAACTATATCCTCTAAAGGCAAAGAAAATTACTAATATATTGAAGAAGGTAAAATTGAATTTGAACTTCTAGGATTACTTGCGGCTGCACGCTGTTAATACCAGACTGCTGTTTCACTCGGCAATTAGATAAACTTCACAAAACAGACAAGTCCAAGTCTCTGCTTCCCCTCACCACACAGAGTCATAATAAATTCAAAATATCAATGAATATCTGGAAGGGAATGAATATGTCTCCAAAACTGCTGCGATGCTGTTCCAAGGAATAAACTTGTGACTTTAAAAAATGGCAGTTTGTTGGCCAACAGACACAAACTGGTGTAATATTTTGGTAGTGATAATTTTGAGCTTAAACAGCATGGTGTCAAAGTAAGAAAACAAAAACTAGAATTAAAATCCAAGAAAAGTACAAAAAACAAACTGCTAATAACTCTGGTGTTGAGGATGTTTTCATTCTCATTCAAAATACCACGTGCTCCATTTTACAGTTCTGGTTGTGTCCCTCTTTCTTTCTTTTTTATTTTAGCAACAGATATTTTACCTCAACCAGGACAGTATATTGCTTTAACAAAGATTTAGTTAGGTTATAAAATCTGTTGTCATGTTGTGATAGCATCACCAAAAACATGCAAAGCTTTGTGACTTTTACTAAAGATACATGAGGCTTGAAGTGCTGTGCTAAAGCTAGCATGTTTGATATGACTTGTTGATAGTCAAACTACTGCCGCATTTTAATGTGGTTCGAGTAAATCAAATGTGGGGGGAAAAAAAACTTTTAAAAAAATTCTCCTTCATGAAATTGACCCTTTGAATGTTGTCATTTTTTGTTAGCTGACTGAAAGTTTACAGCAACATCTGGGTAATGAGACCCGCCTATTTATGAAATTCTCTGTATAAGATAGCTCTTAATTACAAGTGGAAAATTCACGTATTCACTGATTCTTTTTGTACAGCATATCTGAAATATTCAAAACGAAATGCCAGGGCTCAACACGATTTGACACGCTATTGGCTGGTTTTGCAAAGCAGCCAATCCAGAAGCACCATTTGGTTTCTTGCCATTCACAAAAAAGCTGAGATACAGAAGACTGTAGCTGTTAGCTTCTGTAATAGTGCTGAGAAGGTTTCCGCATATTTGGGAATATTTAGTGAGTGAACTATTAAAATAGACGGTTATAAGTGTTTTTAGAGGGGGTCTCAAATATTTGTGGATGTTAACTGTCCAAGAACAGCTGTTGCCCCCAACCCCCACGAATACCAGGGTGCCACTCTACACACACAGAGATGACTGATGGCTTGCATGCAATGGGTCAAGGAAGTTCTCTTCCATGTGTTGCACGAGCAAAGGAAAATCTGCACACTCTGTGATACCAATAAAACATTTTAAACTGCAGAAAAAATTCCAAATGTTTAAAGCAGAATTGTTTATCATGATTCAGAAACCAGTCAACGCCTGCTGGCCGATAAACACAAACCTGTGGCTGTAGCAGCGCCAGCCTGAGCTGGAGAAATTAGAAATGTTTCTCTTTATCGGATTACTGATTTGTTTACTTTAACAGAATATTTTAGAACCGCTTGTTGTTTTTGAACGCCTCACATGTGTGGTTCCAGTTCAGTTAAATACAGTGGCAGCAGAAAAAGTCTCATTAAATCGTGATGCCTGATGCTGAGATAAAAAGCAAACCAAATCACAGCAGCGGCGGCCGTAGCACAGCTCTGGGACGGTATGAATACTCCCAGTGTGTGGTAGGGAAACAGCCCAGACTGCTTCCTGATTAGTTTAGTGGACCACAGGACTGTGTGGGCCAGAGCTGCCTGATCCGCCACTGCAAGCGAGTATCCGTACAGGGGTCTCTGCACGGCCTGCGTGCGCCTGTGCCTGTGCACGCTGAGTGTGTGCGTGTCTAAGGAGGGGGGATTTGACTGTGGCTGTGGCGGTTGTAGACCATGTAATTACTCCCACTTAGCATGGAGAAAAAAATAACAATTTCAGTCAAAACACAGTTGAGAATTATGGTTTGGACGCAGTTGTCTACGGTCTGTTACTCACTCAGCCCGTATCTGCACAGGTTGTGCTCAGAGGAGACGTATTCAGGACAATTATACAACTGCCTGGGTTTATTTCCTGAAGCTCGTTTAGGTGGACCAACCCGGATGAGTCAGCGCTTCCAGACGAGCTGAGCGTGCGATAATAATCGGAATCTGCTCACTCCGAATCGTAAAGGTTAAACGGGTGAATTAGCCTCTCACATCTAGCGTAAAACTAAAAACAGCCAATGCATTTTGAGTTTGTCTTCGTCTTCAGTCCTTAACTTCTGCTCCCTGAGAAACACCTTGTATCTTTCTGCCGAGCGACGGTTATAAACACAGGCTCTAGCTGCTATTTGCTTTTGAGTGGGCAGCGCCAAACCACAGGAATATTATGTTCACCATGCCAGAGCAAATTTGAGATTGGTGATGACAATGGCTGACAGCAGCCAGGTGAGTTTGCACCGTTTGTGCAGGAGAGAGCAAAACGGGCAATGAGTCCGCCGGAAGAAACTGCATGAAGCTTTCAATCAGAACTGATCAGTGACTTTGAGTTTTGAAACTTAATGCCTCCTAATGACATGTTTGTTACAAATAAAACTGAATTTTTTTTCCACAGTTTGTCAAGTTAAAACCACAAATGTTTAAGGATTTATGTGACATACAAACAAAGATTATGAGTTATGATCAAATTTTTTACAAGCAAAAATCCCCCTAAAATTTTATTCATCCCCGTTTACTTTAGTTGCTCTAATTAAAATTAATCTGTGTAACCTCAGAAATGGAATAGAAAACAATAACAAAGAAACACAAAGGGGGAAGGGATAAAGTCATAACTTTGAGCAGGTGTCATTTTGTCATATAATTGTTCAGAATTAAAATCAGTAATATTTCACAAATGAAAATTGAAAATTAGGAGCATTTACAGCATCTGTAGTGAATGCAATAAGGAGCAGATAATGTTGGTTGTAAATGTACAAATAGAAAAGGACTTTAGCGAAGTGGAAAGAAAACTTTTTTACAAAACTCCAAGAAAAAAAGAAAAACTGAAAAGTGTTGCCAACATTGTGTTCTATCCCCTTTAATCTGACTCCACTAAATAAAATGTTAGAGGGAATTTTGCTTATAAAAGAAGAGCAGACATGCTCAATTTAAGAGCAGACTGCCTTATTTTCACTGCCAGATATTCTGTTGCTCTCTCAACACTCTTCTGTTACACTAAAAAATATATATATTGTTTACTTATAAACAAGCTCTGTTCCCTTTCAAAAGTATGTTTCCGTGTTTTGATTTAGTACCTTATCCACAAATCTAAGTTTCTGGTGACTTTTTTAATTGAAACTTCCCCGTTGGGATGAAACACTTTTTTAACACTGCTCACAAAATGGTTTTGGAATGATTCGGTAACTTTCCCATCAGTAGTGTGACTTCTTTGGGGCAAGACTGAGGGCTTCGGTTTTACCCACAAAAAGAGAAAGTATGAAGATCAGAACCCAGGATTCAAACAGGAGCAGAAGATATTTCATCAGCAAGAGATATTCAACAGCAGAACCATATTTTGGAGAGTAGTAGGATATAACCTTTTACTCTGAGAGTAAAAATAAGGGATCAAATGTATGGTTAAAGATTTTAAGAAGTACAATTTCCTGTAGCTG
This sequence comes from Phalloptychus januarius, assembly GCA_902982915.1. Lineage (NCBI taxonomy): Eukaryota > Metazoa > Chordata > Actinopteri > Cyprinodontiformes > Poeciliidae > Phalloptychus > Phalloptychus januarius. The sequence continues at coordinate 9,270,465 of CADWAE010000362.1, forward strand.
AAAGATTGTAAATCACCCTGAACACGACCTACCTTTTGTAAAAGTGTTATGCTTTGAGGAAGCTGTTCACAAATATGCACCACAACAAAAAAGAACAGAATTTTGTGGTTGTAAATGTGACAAGACTTGGAAAAGATTCTGGGGTTTTAATACTTTTCCAAGGTAATCTGTGAGTTGGCATTTTGTTGGGGTAAGCAAACAGAAAATTATGAAGCGAAAAGAGGGAACCAGAGACCAAATCAAGTGAAGTTAAAGTTCCTGAACCTCATATTTACTCTCTAGACTATCTTCATCTTTACAACAACAAAGAGAAAACCTCTCCCGTGTCTCCCTCTCTCCCTACTGGGCAGCACTCTGAGCCTGATACAACCTTAGTTTAGATAAGCATTCTTTCACTATGAGGAGCCAGAACTGTGTATTTTTTCCTCCATCTTCTAAAACATTGTCTTGGTTCTGATGGGAGCTGGAACTGGGGAACACACAGGTTTCTGTCCCAAAAAAGGCAGCGCACAAGGAGGAGGAGAGAAGAAGAGGAGGGAGAAGGGAGGGCAGTTTGGTTAATGAGCACCAGATGCCTTACCTTCAGTGGTAGCCACATTCTTCAGAGCTTTAGTTGGTGTGTGATCTGTGCTCGAGCTTATGTCAGAGGAGATGCTTGAGCTCCCTTTACCTGCAGAAATGAAAAGCAAATGGACTTTAGCTTGATAGCTGAGAAGACAAGTAGTCTTTTTCAGATTTATGCATCACTAATCTGAGGTAATCTGTGCACAACAGTTACTGAAAATTATTGTTTTTCTGTAAGAAAACAAGATTTTCAAGTCCATCAGAGATAATTCCACTTGCCTGACAACCTTTGTACAATTCAAGTGTAAGGAAACCAGAAAAGCCATCAGTCTCTGCTTTATGATGTTTATGTTGCTCAGTTGAGGATAAATATCTCCGCTTGGCACATGCACAAAGTCTGGGCTGCTCTGTTTGACTAAGTATCCGATTTTTTTGTATATGTTCGGAGGAGGAACTAAGTCCATTGCAACCTCTCCCCAGTCTTCATTTCCACACAGGACGAGTGAGGAAACGCTCCAGAAGAAGACAAAAGCATTTAATAAATGACTGCAGCACTTCCGCAGCATATTTCTTAGGTCACGGTCTCTTCTCTAACCTGCCACATCAAAGCAGGTTCATTGAGTTTACATGAATTCCTATGTCTTTCTGAATGAGTTATGTTTGTCTTTATAGATATTTGATTTAAATTTCTTTGTAATGACTAAAGAAGTTATGGACAAAGGGATATCACTCTGAAAGACTGCCTCTGCTGTTGGAGTGGTGGCTGCAGGCTGCTTTTTGCATGCTTGGAAATGTTGCATTTGGCGTTTCGTTCCTTTGTCGGGATATAAAAGCAGCTTTGTGGCCTTCAGTGAGCAGGGCAGGCTGGAGAGGTGTTTGCAAGAAGCAATGCCCAAAGAACAGTCACTTCCATAAAATAAACTCTTCCTGAAAGACATAGTAATATGAAGCCTGCGGAACGAAAGACACGGCAAAATGTACAAGAAGAATGCAAATGCCTACATATGAAACAACAGCGAGAAAACTTCAGGCTGAAAAAAGTTAAATTTAGTGTTTTGTTTGACTGTCTTGTTTTTTGTTTTCTTTGGGTTGGGGGGCAAAAGAAAAACAAGTTTTGGAAAAGGTTCTACTTGTTTCCTTGTGGATGTTTGCTGCATACTTGTAACCAGTGTGTAATTAATCGACAGACTTGAAAACAGATGTGGACCGAAAGCCCTGAAGAATTCTGCTCTTGTAAATAAGGAGCACAGCTCTTGTGGATTTTGAAGCAGAAAATATATATAAAATAATTAAAGCAGAGGATTTTAAAATTGAAAAGTTTTATAATCAGACAAAACAAAAACAAAACAAGGAGCCGTTTGGCCACAGTGAGAAGGCCAAACGAAGAAGAATGAGGTTTTTCAACATGGTGCTGTGCTAACGCTCAAGTATTTTGGCAGTATCATGCTGAGGGGGGGGGAGCCATGCCAGGAATCCCATCAATTAAAAAAAATGTGATCAATTAGAAAAAAACATGATGCCAAGAGGAAAGGTCAAATATCCACCCAGGTAAGCCCACTAGAAAGTGTTTTGAAGCCATTTAAAGCTTTTATAACAAATATTTTTTACATATTTCTTGAACTATCACTATGTCGTAATAGTATGTTATGAGACAGATAATCTGTGAAAAAATCCAGCTCATCTGCCTTCTCCCAGTGCTAACAACCAATCAAAGCCAGAAGGCAGGTCTTAGTGCTGTCAATCATTTCCATGTTTCTTTCCCACTCTCCTTGCTCTCTGCTATGATACAGTTTCTCTCCTTGTGAAGTTTGGCGTGAATGCTAAGGTTAGTTAGTCTGGCCACCGATGTCGGTGGATAAATGGTTGGTTTTCCTGTAATGGCGTGTTGTTTCTAGATTATTAGCACATTTAGCAGCATGTTCACGAGTTTGACTGACGGCACTATGACCTCCTGGCTCTGGTTGGTTGTTTTTGGTCCATTTCTCCAGACGGCAATAATAGCTGAGGGAGGAGGTGAGGGAGTTTGATCTTTTCACAAACTATCTGTCTTATACTGCCACAACATGGTGAAAGTTTTAACAATCATGCAAAAAAACAACAACATTTTTTTAGAAAAGTTATGTACTACCATGATTACTCCAGAAGCAGTTTGACAAAAAGCACTGCAGGTGATCACTGATTTAATGTCAGGTATCATGATTCCAAGAGGTTGGGCAAAAATGGTATGAATCCATATTTAAATAATTTCCAGGGTTACAGTTAGAATCCTGTGAACCCAAGAGAACCAAGAAGAGGTGACAAAATGACAGATGATGAAAATATACACATATCTGTAAGTAACAGTGACTTGGTATTCAACTTATAGCTTCTAATTTGAAGTTGAAAATCTAAATTATTTATATTGTTTTAATCTGAAGTTAATATTTGGCCCAACTTACATAATCTTTAAAACATCCCCTAACCACAAGGCTTAATGTTAAACCATTAATAAAGACTTAATATACAGAAAAAACATGTTTTACTCTTAATAGCCTGCAGAAGCTAAGCTAATACTACCTGGAGATTTGAAACACTTGCTATGCAGCAGTACTTAGTGAGGATCAGTGGCAATAAAAACAGTAAATATTGCTATAGTTCCTGTACATCCACTACCATGTAATGCCTCATTTCTTTCAGCTAAATGTATTGTTACCCTCCTAATCTAAAGTGATGGAGAGTGAATCAGCATGAGCCTAACAATCAGTGTGAGTGAGTCTGGAGGAAGTGGATTTTCCATCTTCTCAATGCGTTTCATCTTTCTTAGTAAGATAAATCTTCCCATCAAACAACATCTGGATCTTTGTCTAAACTGCTGGAGCTGAACTTCAATTATTGGAGCATTTAAAAAGATGTGTGTTGTTACAATCATGTAAAGTTTAGGTTATATCCACTGCACCAGACATTAATTAGCCAGTTTTTTCTTGATTGGCTCAGGCTGATCATTGATAGATTAAATAAAAACATATGATCTATTCATTAAACGCATCAAACTAAAAGCCAACAGCTTGTATTTTCATGTACCTCCGAGTTGCATTAAGATCAGATAAAGTACAGTAACAGAAATGTCTACTGCAGAGTAAACTAATGTTCCCAATGTTAAATGGTGCCTACATAGTTTTTATGATGAATACCGTATTTTCCGGACTACAGGCGCACCTCATTTTAAGCCGCATCTGCAAAGTTTATTTAAAAAAACTTGTAACGCACCCGGCTATAAGCCGCTGGTATCTCCGCTGCTCTCGGTTTTCCACAAGGACGCATCAATCTGCTATTAAGGTCGCAGCCCTCCGTCTCCAACGCCGAACCATGGATTCGTTCACGCCGAACTTACGTGCAGCGGCTCTATTTTCTTCCTTTACAGCCAAATCGATAGCCTCAACTTAAAAGCTGCATCAAATTAACTTCTTCGTGTGGTTTCCATGACGAGGGGTATGAGTTTGAAGAAATATCTCCATCGTGTCTGCTGCAAGCATGTGCTAAATGAAAGTAAGCGCTTTCTTCTTTGATTTCCAATTTTTACTTCCAATGATTGACTTCCTGCTAGAGAGCCCCCTGGTGGTGGAAGAAAAATCCACAGAAAAGCTGCGCCGTCCGAAAAATACGGTACTATTAGAATACATTTTCAGATTGTCTCTTCACAAAGATCTCAGTTTCATTCTAAGTTTATTTATTTGATATTAAAAACATACAAAGGTTTGGTTTAATCGCATTTTCAAGCAGTATATTTTCTGCGGAGCTAAAAGAGCAACTTCAACTCAATTAGAGAAGCCGCTGGTGAAGCTTAACATGATAAAATCAAAGGTGGAGAAGAACCACATGTTTTGGGGTTTTTTTTAAATCACGAGGTTCAGGCATCTCTCTGCACTTATTGACTTTGGAAGAGAGCTCATTGGAATGTTATTTATACAAACACCACTGCTCTGGGGCCAGAAATAATGCATTTGGCTACACTGGACAGCGACTTTAACATGTTACACCCAGAATGCTAGTAAAATGTTATTTATGGTAATAAAGATGACACAGACTGTCCATTGAGCTGATATTCCGGATTTTAAACCTAATCTTATGGTATGAAGGTCAACAGATGACAGCAACTTGATAAAAAAGTTGAGGCGAGTTCACATTTGTGTGGATTAAAAAAAGTTGCATAAATTGGACAGTTTATATACAGTATATATATATATATATTTTTTTTTCCTATTTCCAAAGCTGTTTTAAAATTTGGATTTCCCTTCAAACATTTGGTGATAATTACTTTTTGCTTACATTTCCTCTCCTAGCTCTAATTTTTGATGCTCCACACATCACCACATTTATGATAATAATCAACTGCAGGAATCCTCTTATCATAAAACTAATAAACATAAAGACAGGGCTCCAGCATTAGTTATTCTGCAAGAGACTGCATGCTTTCAAAGTTTAAGTAAACCTAAAAAGAAGAAGTCTTGTTCTGCTGATTTCATTTTCAGAAGGGTTTAGAGGGAATCCTCTGAAAGTGGATTAGTCCATTTGTTGTTGATCAAATTAACTAGACTGATAATCAGCAAATGTGTAAAAAGCAGAAGGTTGTCTGTCTCACCTCAGTGACATAGAGTTAACACATCGCAATGACCAAATTCAATGGTTGGAGGAAACCTTTCACAGCTTATCAGCACCGACACCTAATACCAGATTTGACAAAAAAAAACCTTAGGAAGTGTGCTATATAAGAGATATTACTTGTTTAGGAGGGTTTAAAGAGCTCAGTTCCAAGGTGTAGGTGCTGGGCATAGTGAACACCTCCATATTTGGAGCAAACCATACAAAGCACATCAGCACAGAGTCTTAAACACAGTGGTGAAGTGGTGCTGATTTGAGCTTATTTTGCCATCACTGAAGCATGTGAGTAAAATACCTACCTGACAGTTACACTTTGCTCCAATCTGAGTCATGGAAACATTGAAGAAAAGAGTGGGGAAACTTTCCTCCACAACGATGGGAGAGGCTGATAAAGATACGCTAAAATGCAAAACTTTGAAATAGCTGTTGCTAAAGACGGATCTACAAGATCCCCAGTTTTGTCTTTTCCTAGTTCGTTTTGCTGCATAGCAACAGTGCTACAAACTGCACCACCATGCAGCCCGGAAACCAGGGCTGTCCAAACGTTTTGTCAAAATCATCTGGCCAAAGGTACTCATGGGCCAAGAAAAAAATTAATAAGAACTGAAATCAAGCAAATAAAGCACCCTGATATTTTTGTATAGATCCAAAACTTAAAACTTATTTTGCACATTTGCTGTATTTTAGGCTCAGTTGAAAAAAATTATCTAAGATAAGGTTTAAAAAGTGATTTGTGTCTTTATTCCAAAAATGACAGCTATATTTGGCCAAGCTTAATAAATTCATTAAAAGCTATTTTGGGTGCAGCAAAATGGGCTTTCCAGTAACAGTTTCTGGATATGTACGGTTCATTACAAAACTTTGGTTGACAAAAGAAGACGTTTTGGTGTTTTTAATATTTTTTATTGTATTAATAATTTCACCCTGGATAAAAATAAACTTTAACAAATTTGTATCATTCTTGAACTGAAGCTGGGGCCACATAGTCGCCAACAGATTTAATTTTAGAATACATTTTCCCCTTTAATATAAAAAACCCCAGACCAAATGAAGTGAGCATTATGCATAAAATGGCTTCCAAATCTTAAGATTGGGAAGAAAAATAACAGAAACCGTTTCTTGCTAAGATAAGGTGCTCAAACCATAATATTTTGTCTCCATATCTAAGTTCAGTAAACCAGCAAGAGAAGGCTTTTCCTTTTAAAACAAAAAGGTCCATAAATTACAGCAGCTGTGTTGACAGATGACTATGTTGCCCTGCCAAGGCAGCTAATTATGTGAGGTGATACTGAATTTGAACTCAAGATATCACAGCCAGTCTGCAGCAGTCAATTGTTTAGTTTCACTTCATAAAGAAGAATGCAAACCTATTTTAACTTCTATTAAAAATAAAAATAAGATGAAGTTTGATGAGTTCAGTTATTTAGATAAAGTTGTGTTTATGTTCAACACGTTTTACATTTAAAAGTGAGAAGATATGACCAGCAGATGTCACTTTTTTTTTTTTTTTTTTTTGAAAGACTTTATAAAATAGTTGCATCTAATAAAATAGCCGTTAGGGTCGAAAAAGACCAAGAAAACTGAGGATGTCTGGAGAGAGAGAGAGAAAAAGCTCCAACTCAACCAGCCCTGCGTGGTCTTCTATTTTTAGTTTACTACGGGACAAAACACGCACATAACGGGATTTTCACCGAGAATCAGATATGAAGTCAACAGATCCAACACAAAGCGTTGACTGGGTTATCATCGCTTCACTTACCCTCGCTTCCATACTGTTTTCCATTGTTCGCACCCATTTTAAAGAATACATAATCTACGAGCAGGCACTCGGGTTTATCAGGCTGAACTCCAGAGGAAAACAAAGGAGGCAGGCTGCTTTCAAGCTCAAGTTTGGTGTTGCCGTTAGGTCCGACTTCAAATAGTTAATCCAGATGTTGAACCGAGGACGGCGGAGCATTGCGCAAAAAACGCTCGAGAGTCCAGATTTGGTGCGTTTTGCAGCGTTGCAGACTCTAAATCCGAACATCCGCAGACAAAAGTCCCGATTCCAGAGGAGGTCCAAGGAAAACTTTTTTTTTTCCCTTTTTTTCCCCGAGAAGTTCCCCCTTAAATGGTAAGCAGCTGTTTATCAGGATGAGTGGAGAGTCCAGACAGGCATTGTGAGGACGCGCAGATTCCGTCCACTGGCTTGAGATTTAAAGAGACCGCAGACCAAGAAAGGAGAGCTTCCCCCCCCCTTTCAGGATTTCCTTAAAATAGGCTAAGAATGCGACCTTAAAATAGTTACACTTCTATATATTGTTTGCACAGTTCTGGTCAATAATTTCCACCTACAGATGTGTTTGATAGGAGTAATGTGGCTCACTGCCCAGGGTGAAAAGAATGAGGGGATGGCACAAGAAAATTATAAACCTCTAGGTTATTACAGTTTGTGTACAGTTAAAAGAGAGTGGGCACCCCTCTGTTGTGTGCATCCATTACACATCTGTCCTGCATTCAACGAAACGCGACAGGATCAGATTAATGAACAATTAAATCTGCAGGGCTTACCTTTTTTAAAAGGTCTAGGTTCAGAAAATAAGGGCAGGCAGCATATATGCAGATCCCTCATATCCTGGACACAAACTGTTTAGCCATTTACCATCAGTTCAGTGCTACATTTGTATGCATTCATAATTATATTTTAAATATTGAGAGTAAAGCTTTATGGAGCACAAAGGTAGCAAATACAGCCAATTTTGATTGAAACATTGTAATAAAGCATAATATTGTATGGCAGGTGGTTAATGATTCTTTAGTGTCTGATCAAAATGTTTTGAATAGTTCTGGACCAAAAACAGATCTTTAAACAGAAATGTATTTGGATTCATGAAACCTTTATTTGATTTGTACAAAAAAAGTAAATAAGAGTTTTTATTAGTATTAAAGGTAAGAAAGCAAATCCTTCAGACTGGTCAAAGTTTGAAGCTCAATATTTGATCTAATATTCTAAATGTACATTTATTTTTAGTTGTAATATATTTTAAATTCCCTCTTGTATCTTTGTTTCACCATTCTACATGGTAATTTGAAATAAAAGGTTTCAATGCTGTAAAACAGCCCAACATTATGATGCTGCCACCACCAGCTGACCGTGTGTGTGCAGTTTACTTATGCTTGAAAGCCTCACCAAGACCCCTAGAAAACACACTTTGCACTATTCTGTGTAAAATGGCTACATTTCCTTCTCAGCTGACCACAAAACATATTCAAACTTTTGCAGCTTTTATATACATCCTATGATCCTTCTACCCACAAGACAACAGTTCAAATAACGTCAAGAGTCTCAGACGACGCTCATTAGACAAAGCATCCAACCAGGTTTACAAAAGCTTGGACAGTTATTTAAGATCCAGCATCAGCATGCACTCCTTTTGTGAACTCTCTCAACCAGTCAGAACAAAACAAATATTTCAAGGACACAGTTCCTCTGAAAGAAGAGAGCGATTCTAACCCCACATGTTTGGCTGCTTCTATGAATAGCAGTCACACAGGCCATTGGATATGCATGCAGACAAAGCCAGTTGTCTACTGTCAACAGTTGGATCAAATATTCTAAATAAGTGTAAAAAAAATAATCCTCCATTTCAGTAGGTTTAGAAAATTGTCTGTAATGCAGTAAAAATCACATGGTCTCTGTAGCCATATAAACATTTCTTCTTCTACTGCTCTATATTTGTACAAGTCCTGGCAAGAGTCCAGAAAAAGCAACATGGTCCTCAACTGTAATCAAAAAATTTCTTCTAGCTTTCTTTTCTCTATTCAAACCAAATTGTTTCTTTATTCAACAAATCTTTCACGTTTTTCAAAGCTCAAAAATGTCACATCTGTTTGGTTTCACAAGCCAATATAGAGGCATTTAAACCAGAACTTACTGGCTCACATGGTAACAAGCAACTGGTTTCCTGCCCTCCTGAGGTCCACTGCCAGACCTCAAAAACCTTTACAGCCAGCCATCCCTACCACACTGGAATGCATAGAGACAGATTCAACCGTCAGCATCTCAAATTGTTACACAGCAGCCAGTTTCTTAATAAAGTCCAATAATCTGTGACGCAGGCAGCTGCTAAGCCCTCCTTATATTGAGATCAGCTCTGACAGTTTGCCATTGGAGCCACAGGAACGAATGGGTGAGGGTCATCAGGCATGCTGGCACTCATTTCAAGATGAAGATCAGATTTAGCCACAGATACGGCACCGCGAACTGAACCAGGAACACCGTCATGCTCTGGCATGGCTGCAGGCCTTAGTCAGTCGTTTTCAGCTACTGCGGTGGTGGAGCAGCTGGTGGTTTCCTCCAGCCTGCTGTATAATGCCCTCATGGCCACAGGAATGGACATACAACTGAGGTAAACAAATATATACACACACAAGTATTATGCAAGGAATCAAACTGAAAGCAATGATTAAAATGAGTGTTTCTGCAATAGTAGAAAACAAACCTAGTCAGAACTATGGAGATGTATTCGTCCCATATGGGATGAGATAAATCATAAAATCCTCCTCCAAACAGCTGGCAGGTGATCTGACGGGGATTAGGCATGTTGACCAGCACTGGTGACAGAAAAGCACAAGTCCATATAAGTAGTTCTGTAGAGGCTATAAGGTATATGTGTTTCAGTTGCAATAAAGAAACTATGTCAATCTCTGTTGGACAAACAGAAGTTTGCAGCTGATGGTTAGCCTGAACTGGCAATATCATCTTTAAGACTCATTTCACGGAGAATAAAAATTTATCTAAGGCAAAAGTGACAGCAGTGCAAGGATAAAGGCTATCTGCATTAGAGTCCACACAAATCAGTATTAGATCTAATACTGAAGGTGTCGTCATCTCCACAAAAGCTCTTCTTTTTTTTTTAAAAAATAGTTACAACTATTTGTTTTTAAACTTTCCTAACATTTTGAGCAAAAAGTTTACCAATAAACATGATTCATAGATATTTCTCGTTAAAGTTGCACGCTCTCTGACTCGCATTTACAGTTCAGTCATTTAAAAATTCTTAGTTTTAGCAGCAACAGTAGTCGTATACTAATATATGCCACTTTTACACTACATATAATCTAATGACGCTAATGGCTAAGGCAGATTCAAAATGCTTAACAGAGTATTTCCAAGCTAAGCTCGCCCAATACAGTTCTTTTCAATTTATAGAACACAATGTTCTCTATCAATTTATGACAGAAATTACTGCGGAGGACAGGCTTTAAATAGCAAACCTGCAGGAATCAAAAACCATATGAGATCAAGTCATGGAAATTCAAACATTTTCCACACTATTTTCTTCCTATACTTATCCAGACCTGAACAATACTTAAAGTGGCTCTTTTTCCTCCATAAAATTCTTTTAAAAAATGCTTACAGACGGCAAGAGAGTCAGTGTGGGGTTGACGGAAGGTCACAGAAATGCTGGTAGTGGACTCTGGGCGGACTTCAAAGTGCAGGTCACAAACTGAAGCTGGTGGGAATTTACAGAAATAAAGCAGAACACAACATAAATATAATAAGACCATAACAAGTCTTCTTGGCAACATCCCTTCCTCCATACTGGATATCATTCTACCACATGAACATCCTCCCACCAGGACTGGCACGCTGAGTCAAGCAGCTCCTCAGCAGGGTGTTAAAGGCACACTGGTGACGCAGCAGCTCCAGCATGGCTGAGATGTGAGCCGGCTGGGTGAAAGGAATGCTGCCCAGCAAAGCTGCCCTTTGTGTGGGAACATCCCATGAAGAATCAGGGAGAACATACATGTGCATCCCACTGTCAGGAAAAACCTGGACGAGACGTTTTAATTTTCCCTCAGCAAAAATTTAAGCTGACAAAAAAAAAAAACAAAGCTAAAAACAGACTCGTACCACTGTAAAGATCTCCTGTCCATCTAATGGCTCTGAGGGGCTTCTTGCACTTGCAGAGGCTTTTATCAGAAGCTTGGGTAATGGTGCCCACTGGAGGTCACAGTCTGGTATAGTCACGCCTGGAGGAACAATGGAATGTGTGGGAGATTTTGAAAACAAAAAGAAGTTGGTTTTTTGTTCTAGGAAACGTTCCCAACCTGTGATTTGTCCAATTCTCTCCACAATATGAGAAAGCACAGGTATCGGTGACTTCAGTCTGAACAGGAAACAGCCGGGAAGCATCTCATTCGAAATCTCACCGAGTGCAGCGACTGCAGGACAACTGGCTCCAAGACGCAGGTCTGTTGTTAACCAGCAGCTGGGACTTTCACATTATTCTACTGACCGAGAGACTAAAATAAAATACAGACCTCTGAGCGTCCAGCTGGGGAGGCTCTGAGATTAGAGACGTCATCTGAAGCTTGCGAGTCAAGTCGCTGACTCCGATTGTAGCCTGGACTGCCTGGACAGCTGGTTTTAACTCTAACAATTCCTCAAATGCTATAAAATAAAATATGCAACTTTGAATGTGCTGCATGACCAGACATTAGATTGAAATGAAAAATAAGAATCTTACACAACTCTGAGTTCTTCGGGCAATCATGTGGTGAGATATAGAAGTAAAGAGATGGAGGACAATCTGGGGAAAAAAAATTTAAAAATCTGATCCTAAAAAGAAATAAATCCACATGTATGATTTACTGTAAAAGTTCCAACTCATACCTTGTTTTTCTGCCATTAAAAAGCCAACCCTGCCATTGTTTATCAAGTCCATTTGGGCTTCAAAGCACTTTGGTTCACTAAAAAAAAAGAAAAAATTCTTAATGAATAAACAGTTTAATCCAGTTGTCCAAAAGCAGTGTAAACAGTTACTGTCATTTTTAGTAGTAACTCCTAAAAGCCTTTTTTGTTACTTACTTTGGCATATCTGATATTTGCCGAAGGTCTTTCCAGAGGAATTTTAGGGATTTCAACATTTTTGATTTTGTTTCACTGTGAAAGCAAGAGATGGGAGGCCAAATGGTAACATTCCAGATTTTAAAAGTGAATCATGAACGTCTTAGGAAAACCTACGTGTCTCCAGGAATGTTGTATTGAGCAAACAGTTCTCCCAGCCTCATGGCAAAATCAGAAAACCTTTTGGACCTTTAAATTATCCAGAAAAAAGGAGAATTGGCATTTGCAGGTAAACTGTTGTTGCCATCCAAAGTTGTTGGGCTTAAACTGCCTGTTTTTGCTGACAGGACGTCAGAAATGTAAATTTAACATACCATCATCGCTTACCTAAGAAGATGCAAAAGGGACCTGCTGGGCTGCAAAGCGATTTTAGAGCATTAGCGAACAAAATTCAAAGAGGGATGGCTTCATATTGTCTGAAGGGCAGAGTCTGCTTACAGCGGGGTGTTCTCCATGTAGGGCCATCTTTACCTCCTGCACCTCACCAGATGGCAGCAGCAACACCTCCAGGTAGAAAATGTCAGCCGTCAGGTAGCAGGTGTCCTCTGTAAAGTGAAAACCCATCCTAAAAAAATAAAACAAAATTATATACGAATGAAGGTTAGACATTACAATAAATTATGCATCAACTACGAGAGCTAGATCTGAGATATGAACATTTTATGTCATTTTACAACCAAATGCATTTACCCTTGTTGTTTGGCCATCATTTCCAGTCTGGATTTTATGTTGTTCATAGTTGGTGCTGAAACATTAAAGTAAAAAATAATGTTACCAATATTACTGTGCTAGAAAGCAGAAAAATGAATCATTGGAATATTTGTTTACCCTGAAGCTCTTCCTGGAGTCTGTCCAAAGATCTTACAAGGGACTCACAAGGTTTGGATTCATCCCTGGATTTCTCCTATTGTGGGACAAAGGGAAATGAAAACCTAACAAAGGATGTGTTGTGCAGCAGTGTGAGGCTTGTGTCAACAGTCTAGTGCCGTCTGCCCATCCCCTCAACGAACACGAGCTGCATGATACTGCAGCAAGGGAAATATTGACACTGAGGATCCTTTACATGCAGTTTTAAACAGCGGGCAAATATACTGTGAACTCATCCTTTGCTTTGAGAATCTAATTTCTTCATAATCCTTGCTGGTCAGAATTGTATAACTAGCCCCAGCTGCAGTATCCCTTTGGGCCACACATCACTTTAGACCACCAAGTAATCAAGATTGCCTTACCAGACTCTGGAGACTGACCCCTGCCAAACTCCACAAATATTCTCCTCTCTGGGGCTCCACCCATGAAAATCTAAAGAAAACTAAACCCTCTTCTACTTCCAGAGTCTCTGCACGCGGGTTAACTTTGTCGTACAGAGGGTCTGGGGTCTATATTGTTTCCTGGAGGCATGGACACTTCTTCTATGTTTTCAGGTGGTTGGCAAACAACAAAGTTGGTGCATTACCGCCTCCGACACTATTGAAGTTTAATAATGTACCCAGTCGTTGACGTTTGTCTGTGACGTATGTAATGCGGCTGTTTCCTGAATCTTTCAGGAAATTGTTAAAGTCTGAACGTTCGCGTTGAGCACAGCGGTATAGTGTCCATTGTTGACTCGTACGTTGGAGTCCAATTCTCATAAAATGAGCCGTCAGTGGAGGGTGTATATAAACGACAGTGCAAAGGGAACTGCTCTACTAGAGCACCTTCCTAATCGTCCACTTTTTCGTGGATGATGTGCGATCCATTGCAAAAATTCAGAAGTGCATGACCCGATAACACGCGACGCCAATGCGTGGGGTCAGAGTTGGCGCGTGCCTCCTCATGCACAGTTCAACTCGTTAACTGTAACTCTAGCTAACCCTAACCATCCTTCACTGCAAAAAGAGAAGTTCCTATCCGAACAAAATGGGTGTTCAATATTTTGTTCAATTACATTGCTGCCATTAGTAAAAGAACAGGCAGACTACAATTCTAAAGCATCACAGAAAATCAATATCATTCACAATTTCTGTTCGCTGATTAGCCTGGTAGAAATTTTACTGGAGGGAATCCAAGCCAATAGGAGAAAACCCAGACTGAGCTGTAAGAAAGATTTAAATCAAGCGGAACAACGCAGGAAGGCGATGGCCAGACGAGCTTGAGTATATTTAAAAACAGCATGCTTGGACTGCAAAATAAACATTTGCACATTAAATCCTTTGTTCTTAAACTTCTATATTATATTGTTGGCGAACACACTGTAACTCTCAAGTTCTGAGTTCTGTTTCACCATTCTGCACAAATTTTAAAAATATATATTTAAATATGTGGGGACTGGGCTGGTCATAGAACAAGGTTAAATTTGTGTCCAATGAGCCATTTCTCTGTTGACTGGCCATGTAGTTTGGATCATCTCCCTGTATAATTACTCGTTTTCAGTTGTCTAGTGGAGTTGATCACATTTTTATTAGATTAGTTCAAAGACTTCCTAACATCATGTCGATTCCCAGGGCTTAATCAAAAAGAAACAGACCCACAGCATCATAGAACCTCAACTGCACTTAGCAATTGGCTCGTTTTTATGTCCGTCTGTTGCCAACAACAACACAGCAAACATCCTAAATTTTTGTGATGGAAGTAAAAGTGCAGAACTGGCAACTTTAGTTACAAAAAAAACATTTCTCTCTGAGGTTGTATTTCTCACTGAATGCACTTATAGTTTGAGTGAGAGCTTATGTAATAAAACAAATTCATTCTAAGGCGTTTACATAACCTTACATTCTAATGCAGATGGCTAGGGAGACTAAGTAAACATCAGAAGCACATCAGTGCCCATACTGATGATCAAACAAAGGCTCAAGTATTCCAATATGGATGATCTAATGGGAGTGCATCACCACACAGCAGTTCCTTATTCATCACATGTCATTTTGTTAAAGGGCCCATCCCAAACTGACTCAACAAAACTGTAAGGCAGTTTTTTAATCTTTTAAATGAACATGTGATTAAAAGGACAAAAGGTTTGCCTTGAGCATAGATTGCCTTACCATGCATCTGCGGACAAGCTGAAATGTGTCACTCCAACTCTTCTCTGCAAACTTGCAGTGCAAGTTAGAAATTCTGGTATTTTTTTTCATTACTAAAAGAAAACCAAAGTAGAAAAAGTCAATGTGTGGCAAATAATATTACTGTAGCAGCTAGAGTTGGCTTTTAAAGCAGGAAACTGTAATTCAATTTTCAGCACTTTTCAATATCACCTCTACTATTTGGCCATCTTAGTTTTCCCATTTATGCAAATTGGTCCAATTTATATCCTGAGCTTCACGAAAACCATTAAAGTTAGTAGCATCAAAATAAAGTAATTTTTTTAGGGACAGAAGAATCGGTTTAATTCAAAAGTAAAACGGAGAGCAGGGAGAGTGTCCCTGGCGGGCGGGCGGGCGTTGTCAGACAGAGCCAAGCCCACAGGACGCTCAGTCAGTCCGCTACTAACAGCTACCATTAGAGTCCCTGGAGTTAGCCACCGAGCTAGCCATGAGCTAACAAGTACGGGAAGCAGAGTGTTTTTATTTTGCCTCCTCTCACTCACCTTCCGTCTATCATTCTGCCCCAAGGGGAAACCAGTTAATTTGCAGGTATGTTGTTCTTCTAAAGCATCTTTTAACCGCTCCAACCGGTTTCTCCCCTTTTTTGTGTGATAGTTGTGATTAGCTTCTGTGGTACCAACCGCTTGCTGCTAGCTCCTCTTCTTTTTTTTCCCCCCCCCTTCTGCTATTGACAGAGCTGTTCAACGGCGTGAGCATCTGTTGCTGGGTGTCAGGATAATAAAGATTTGATTTTAGAGGCGTTTCAATCAGCCTGAGCTTCCCCAGCTGCTAATTAAACGTCAGGTGACATGTTTACCTGCTCCGTGCGGTTTAGGTAGCTGCTCGCTTAGCCACATCGCCCACTTTAATAGCCTCCGGGGGAAGGTTTTTAGGACATTTAGTCTGTAAATTCCTAGTTTAATCATCTGTTAACGGAATTAACAGATGATTAATTCCTCTTTTACTAGTTTGCTCAATTATAGATTGCTCAGTGCCCAGAAACTGCTCTTGACTAGTTGTTGTCATTTCAGTGCTAATTTATTCCTCTTACTGGTTTAAATTATAATAGTTTTTTCCCCAGTGAAATATTACTATATTAAAATAACATAATTTAATCGTTTTATCAAGAGAATGAGACTCTTACAAGACGTTCATAGTTCAACATTTTTATTATTTGCACTTAAATTAAGTAAATAATAGGTGAGCATTACATTAAATACTAAATCGTTATATTGACTGACAGCTGACTTTGCAAATTAGCTTTTGTTAATTTGTCTAATGAAGTATTGGCAGAATTCCCATGTTTCCAAGTGTTTTGCCTTGGCCTTTGCTGGGAATGGGCCTTCGCCCACTCATTTCTATACATCATGATTCCCTTATGGTCTCCATGCATTAGTTCTGGCCACTAAATTGCTCTTGCAGATGTCAGATTTGGAAGAAAGATCACCAGATGCTGCCTAGAAATATTAATCATAATAAAAAAGTTTTATGATACAAATGTGTATCGATGATCCTTCTTCAACTACAGGAAACTCCTGCTACGTTCTGGGAATTTCCAAATTGTTTTACCTTTAATGTAAAAGAAAAGGTGCAGTGAAAAATTAGAAATTTATGCATTTAGTAAAGTTTTAATTCCAGCATTTGTTAAGGTAGTGCTGAGATGTTTTGTCACTCATTCTGAAAAGCTTGAATTGTTTTACCTCAATCCATCATAAATTATTGAATTTCCTGTAAGAATTGCACATACTAGTAAGTATACCTTTATCACATCTCCTCTGGAGACCTTGTGAATCATAGTTACCTTTCAGCCTTGTCCCCCTTTGCATAAAGAGACTCTTTTGCATTCAGTGAATCTTATTTCTGCGCACTTTGACTGTTGCATGCATTGGTTTCACAAAGAGTCAGAGGAAACGGCACGGCAACTATTAACCACAAACACTGTAAATCCTGTCGTTAATGGGAGAAGGTGATTAAATAAATTGAACATCACAGTGGAAATTATTGCCACTGTAAAACATGGTGGTGGCAGCATCATGCTCTGCAGCTGTCTTTCCTTCTGAGGTTCACCTTCCAGCAAGACAACATTAAACACACAGCCAAGCTACATTAAAACTTGACTGTGTTTTGTGTCAAAGTGCAGAATTGGAGGCAAAACTTGGAGATTAATCTTTAGTCATTTTCCATCTGTTCTGAGCTACCTTAGAAAAAAAATTGGGAAACTTTTTAGTTTGTAGATGTGCAAAGATAGTGGAGACATAGCCTTAAAAAACCCTCTACTGACATTAAAGCAAAAGGTTTAGTCAGTACACCTTTTGCAACGTACTTACAAATTCAACTGCATGATATGCTTTTATTTGTAAAGAAAAAAATTAAATATGTTTTGTTTTCCTACCACTTAATCATGCATTACTTTGTGTTGGTGTATTTCATAAAATTCCAATAAAATACATAAAAGTTTGTGGCTGTAAAGTAGAAAAAAAAGAGAAAATCATAATAAACAGAATAGTCAGGATGTGATTTTCTTTCTTTTAAATTATTTTGTCTTAATTTAATGATAAATCCTGCTAAACGAGTAATTCGTAGCATCAGTCAAATATATTTATCTTCTTTGTTGGCAATACAAAGATGAACAATTAAATTATTTTAGTGAAAAATAATTTCACTGAAATAATTAAAGGAGGTTGTGGAAATTATGATGCAATGTTTTCATTGTTTTCTCTTTCTTTTAACAGGAATTTTCACCCTGCACTTCGAAATCCTTTTACGATCTTGTTTCCGCAATCCCATCCATTCACCCGCTGCCTTGACCTTTCACCCCTCCGCGCCCGTGACATCTACACTGAGCCATGGCCGCTGCGAAGCCCAAAGGACAGAACTCTCTGGCCCTCCACAAAGTGATCATGGTGGGCAGCGGAGGGGTGGGGAAATCAGCCCTCACCCTCCAGTTCATGTATGACGAGGTCGGTGTCTCACAGTGCAGCAGCCATGTGAAGCTCGCACGTTTCTTCCACCTGTAACCAGTCAAATGTACTTTTTCCCCCCAGTTTGTTGAAGACTACGAGCCCACTAAAGCAGACAGCTACAGGAAGAAAGTAGTGCTGGACGGAGAGGAGGTGCAGATAGACATCCTGGACACGGCCGGCCAAGAGGACTACGCCGCCATCCGGGACAACTACTTCCGCAGTGGCGAGGGCTTTCTCTGTGTATTTTCCATCACAGAGCTGGAGTCTTTTGCAGCAACAGTAGACTTCAGGTGCGAGAGAGCGTATCTAAATTAACTTTTTCCTTCCACTTAACTTTTTATTTGAGTATACTTGGAAAAAGCACTCTATGACAAAAAACTACTTCAATAGCTATAACTTTTTGTGTTATTCTTCCCCATGACTGTGTTACCTACTGACCTAGACAGAGAGAATGTTTAGAGCAGGGGTCGGTTCTCGAGGGCCGGCATCCTGCATGGTTTAATTCTCACCCTATAGGAGCAACAACCTCTTCAGCAAGTCAATGTTCTCCTTAGACCTTCTAATGAGCCATCATTTGATGCAGGTGTGCTAAACCAGGGACAGAACTAAAACATGCAGGATGCCGGCCCTCGAGGGCCGACTTTGGACACCCCAGGTTTAGAGGCTCAGGAATTTCTTGCACTAGTTCATTAGCTAATTAGGGTGTGACACCAAGAGTTACCTATATTAAAACTTGGACAGTTTTAAAATGGAAATGTGGACTTATGGAAACATATCATATAACATAAAACTTGCTTAGAGGTTGTTATTTCCAAAAGGTTACCTTTAATTAAGACGTTCCATTGTACCTGTACATAATCCATTGCTGTTTTTGCAGAGAGCAGATTCTGCGAGTGAAGGAGGACGAGAATGTGCCCTTCCTCTTGGTCGGCAATAAATCGGACCTGGACGACCGGCGGCAGGTCAGCGCGGACGAAGCGAAGGCGCGTGCAGAGCAGTGGGGCGTGTGTTACGTGGAGACTTCTGCCAAAACCCGTGCCAATGTGGATAAGGTTTGTCACCCCCTCCTGGTTGAACGAGTTCACTGTTTGAAAATTAAATCAAACATTTTAACTTTGTTTGGGGGGGTTTTGGTTTGTTTTCAGGTGTTTTTTGACCTGATGCGAGAAATCCGAGCAAGAAAAATGGAGGACAGCAAAGAGAAGAACGGGAAGAAGAAAAGTAAAAGCCTGGCTAAAAGAATTAGAGAGAGATGCTGCATTTTATAGTGGTGGAGGAGAGCAGGCTAGCTGCTAGTGTACATGTACATTTCTCAGACTTTTGCATTTCTTTTGTGCCCAGACCTGACCATGACTTTCTGTTCCTGGCTAAAGCAGGACCTCTGACCGTGTGTCAGGAAGTAGTGAGGCGGCACTTCATACACCATTTTTAGCTCTTAACTTTTTATGTGCTGACACTCCAAATAATTTATGATTTGTGTAATCTCTTTTTCTTACTCTTACACATGACAGAATTTTAATAGATGAGTGGTGTTTTAATTTTAGGCCTGAGCTTGCCAAGACGCCCCGAAATCTCCTGAAAAGAAAAACAAACAACATTTTAATTGTAAAGTGTGTTCATATTATCTTCAGACAGCTGTACAGGTGTATGTTCAACAGAGAAGGACTGAGACGTTTTCAGAGCCAAGGCTTAAACGGGGAAGGTGTAGTCAGGAAAACCCCCAGACCATAAACAGAGTCCACCACCTTTGCTTGGAAATACTCAGCATTGTAGCGTGAACTCCAGGTTCAAGTGCCACCAAGTAAATATCATCTCCACTGGTTAATCTGGAAGGGATTTTATTGAATTAACGCCTCCCTTTTCTAAGCAGGTGCCCATATTTGTTGCCATTTCTACTTGTTTTTTGCGCGATAACTTTTAAACACTATTTTCTCATCGTTTTATTCTCCTCCACATGAAACACTGTAAAATAGGCACACAATTTTTCCATTTCCTTCTCTTCTTCCTGTCAGTTTGTCTTCTAAAAATGCACAAACAACATTGATCACTACCCTGAGTCCTCAAGGGGATTTCTGCAACACTTGAACATTTTTCAGTCCTAACGTTTTAGAAGTGTTACCTCGCTCGGCTAAGGAATTTCATTGCCTTTTTTGTGATTGAGGAATCCCTGGTGCTCTAATTAAAAAAAAAAAAAAAAAAAAAAGGTGATTCCATAACACTACATGCAGCTCAATACTAAAAAAAGAAATTGCTTCCAGACAATTAAATTTTTCCTTGGCTCAGACTTTTAATTAGCAACTTTATATTACACTAGTTTTCATTTAAACATGTTTCTTATTTAGGAATAGCTTAACAGAAGGAGGAGTTAAAGGAAGAAAACGAACAAAAGCAAAGACTGAATTAAGATTTCCTCTTTCCAAAAACGTTGCTGTCAGCAACCAAAGAAAACTGCTAGGTAATACAAATAACAGGGTTCCTACACCGTCTTAAAAGTTCTGTACTGATATTCCAAAAATCAACTTGTCTAGAACAATATTTGTCTTTATAGACTCTTGTTTGTTCCTTTATTCCAAAATCTTCATTCCAGACCTTTCTACAAATAACAGTTTGTTTAAATAAGATTATCTTTAAACTGCTAACACTAAACACACTCAAAAATTAATTTCTCTCAGAAAACAACATAGTAAAACTGTTATAAAAATTAAGCTTTTTTATGTCCTGATAAAATGACACATTGAGATATAAAAAGTCCAAGTGTTTCTTTCTTGAGATAAATGACTCATCGCAACAAAATCAAACATAAGTTCTTGCTGTTTCTATAATAAAACAATTTTGGTTTTTTTATCGGTAACAGGGAGAAACGTGTTTGGATCCATTCGCATTTGCAGTTTTATTCATCTGGATTTGTTTGTGCGTATGTTTGGATTGGAACTCCATGCAAGACCCTTTTGGTTGGAGCGCCACATCAGCCATGCAGTTTCACAATGTTTAACCCAGAACCACGCCCACGGTCTTGCAGCTTACCGTGGGTCTTGGGCAGCGGTTTTCTAGAGTTTTGTGTATGGAAAATATGCCAAAACTGACCTAGAACACAATTGAGCATTTTCAAAATTTGAGTCTGGACTTTTCAAATGAAAAATGTGGAGGAACCCTGAAATAAGTGCCCAGTTGTTAATTCCAGTGAATGAAAATTTTCCATGGTGAGCATAAACCGATCAGCACTGCAGCGTTGTGTAAAAACTACATTAGCAGAGGATCGACAAGGGGGAAGTGAGACAGTTTAATTGGTGTAAGAAATGGAAGGTTATGAGGGCTTTTGTAATTCTTGTGCAGTGCGTCACGGTTGCCTCTCTGTCCGTCGTGAATGTGAATAACCCCTTCTTACTCATCCTGTAATCCTAAACTGCCAGTGCTTTTGCAGAGCATAGAACTCATCGACGTTCTACTTTTTTTGTTGTTGTCGTTCCATCAGCTCCATCCTGTGGCGAGACTTCTCTTTAACATGGTAACAAAACCTTCATGCGATCCTTTTTTTTTTTAGCTCTTGTAGCTTGATGGTTTGAGAGGAAAGTTGATGTTTGAATAACACAGAAAGGAACTGACTGCTCTTCAGCAAGAGCCAAATTTGACCAAGAAAAGAAAGAAAACCACCAACTATACCCTTCTATTGTTAATTCTTAAGACTGAGACTCGTTTATTTAAAATGTTTACAATTTTTTTTCTCCAACAGCCACACAAGGGTTGTTGCTAACATACAGTCTGATTGTGTTTTAAACTATTGATGTGAGCGTAAATGCAGTTCTGGTCAGACACTTCTCATGGGCGTGGATATTATACTCTTTTAGGGCTTTTATTGCTTTATTTAATCCTTTATCTTTACACAGTGGAAAGATAAAGAATTTGTCAAAGTTGGATTTAGGTGCACATGCTTAAATTTGGGCATTTTGTCAAAATGGGGGAAAAGATTTAATTATTTTCCACAAAGTCAGTTTGGCACTTCCAAAAATTGTTGTCAGTCTTGGTGAAAGCAGCATCATTCTGAGGGTAATGTTTAGTTGTCAGTGGTTACTGTTGGTTTTTAATTTATTTAAAGCCTCTATACATAAATTTGATCAATTCAAGCTTGTGCATTATATTGCAGTTTTTAAAATGCATTAGTGTACTTGATTAATCAAGTGAGAGAAGAAAACCCACTTCCAATAAGGTATGAGGTCTAGTATTAGTGTTGCATTCATGCCCATGAAAAATGGATCTAAACTTCTGTCCAAAACTGTATGTGGTGTCTATGCAAAAGGTTTTTTGGAACTGGAACGAGGGAATGTAAAACATTTCAAAATACCGTCTCTGTGTCTTTAAACTACCTTTCAAAAAGGCGAAGCGCAGTAGAAGCACTTCAGCTCTAAAGCCCTCGGTAGGGATCCGATTTCAGCTCGGAAAACACAACATCATCCAAGAGTTATGCATCTTATTAGATTTAAAGTGACTCAGTGCGAGTTCATCGATTCCCCGAGTTAATGCGTAGAAAATGCACAGTTGTGTTTCCTGACTGAACGATGGAAACGCGATGCATGTTGAGCATTAAGCACACAGAGGAAAAGAGTTGGACTCTGGAGAGAAGGAGGCTAGACCCAAAATGTTGGGAAGCCATTACATCAGAACACAAAGCAGTTACAGATGTTCTAAGGGCTAACCTTCGGCGCATCACACAGATTGGACCCTTCCCGAAAAGTTAGTGACTTGCGAAGAAACTAAGAAAGACTCCAGTTTGTTTCGAGCAGGCCTTCCCCTACACTGTTCCTGTTTTTCTTGCTTCATTTTCATGCAACAAACTTCACAGGCCAACACCTCTGCAGGACTCTAAAGCAGATATTGTGTGAAAGCTGCAAGCAGAATGTCCTAATGGGGCTTTTAATTAACTTGCTTTATCTTTTTCTATCAATGCCCTTGGAATAATGACAGCTATCTACGTCTTGGACTGGATGGTTGTTATACGGATGCCATCGGTTAAATGTCTCCTTCATGTTTACTTATTTTGAGCATAACCACTAATGTAGCCTGTTTGTGAATGCAAGAGGTGAAGCTTACATTTCAATTCATTTTATGTTTTTGTGAGTAATTTGGAAATGGCAAATAAAGTGGATATTACTAATAACACTTGGAGGTGTGTTTGTGAAGTCTTGTGAAACAGCTGGTCTCCCTCACTGTGGTCATGTTTTTTTTTTACTCTGAAAAGTTAGGCTGACCTTTAAAACGAAGGAACATTTCGCCATTTGGTTGTTTGTTTTTGTTTCTTTTTGCAAATATGCTGAATCTCTGCAACCTCCTGACCTTGATATTTCAAACAGAATTTTATCACATGCTAGATTACTTCTTTTTTTTGTCATGGACGTTAGGAAATGCATCACAGGATGTCATCTGCTTCACTTTACTAAATGTCTGGCTGCAGATTTTAATAATTTGTTATCCTTAATCACAACAAAAAGTCACATCTAGCTACGTTTACTCTTTTTAGTCACTATTATTAATTATCTTCATGTTCAGTTTACTGGAAAACTGCTTGTAAAACATGTATTTAAGGAAACCGTGACATTAGATCAAAGTTCCTCTTTGATTCGGTGAACTAGCTGCATTAAGCATGGGGGGGTTTAGAAAAAAATAGGTTTAGTGGCTCTTAAAAAGTGTCACATTCCTCTTTCAAATTAATTTTAATAATTCAAATGGAGAACTTTGGAAATATCTCTAATTAAAGATAAGACAAGGCTGGAATTAGTCTTGGATGCTCCCAGGAGGCCACATTTCCAACAAATGCTGGTTGAGCTTTGCATGGGATTAGAGATGAACCGGTATAGATATCCTGATGTAGCAGGAAAAATATGTTCCATATATATTACATATATTTCACTTCCCTTTGAACACTGAAAAAATTGACCACAATGCTGACATTGCTCCGCTGCTTCAGATAAACACGCGACAATCTTGCACCATTATCACTGTTATGTGACCAAACAAGCACCAAGATTACATTTTGGACCATAATTATATCGAACGACACATAAAAACACCATTATGCCCTGGGATTACTTTCTGTACATACGAACCTGGACGAAGTTTTCAAGTTCTAAATGTCAGTTTGTTGTGACCCTAAACCTTCCAGAAAGTTAAGGACAGAAAGGAGTTTCATTAGCATCACAGTGAGCCAAGCATACGTCCAGATCCACTACTTAATTACTTTATAAGAGGACAAACAAAGTTTTGGAATGGTTTTGGTGGAGTCCAGAACTAAATCTAATAGAAAATGTCACAAACTGATATGCTCAGAATATACGCAAGGTGAATTGGACAAATATTGCTAAGTGAAGATGTGAGAGGCTGATAGTTGACTGAATGCTGAATGAGTAGCAGGAGTTTCAACAAAAGAAAGAAAAAAATAGTAATTTTTTTTGTTAGAGAAGGTTATTTCACCTTCTCTGTATATTTATTTTTCTTTTACCTGATTGTCTTATTGTGTAAGATAAATGCTGCATTATTTGTGGAATAAATAAGTATGGAGTCGCCACAGGATTTTTCACATTAGAAAGTGTTCTCAGGTTATTTTGTAACTGCTTTAACACTTGATTAGGCAATTTCCTGTAGTCTATTCATAATCTACTGAAACATAATTATATGACCCCAGTCAACCAGCTGTGATGAGTCTGGCTTACAGATAATGACGGCCCAAAATTGAGTTAGTCTGAAAACTGGATTATTGCATGAAAACCGTAAATAAACTATGTAATTCTATACATCTTACTTTCTGACGTGAATTGGTGAAATTATTTCACTAGCATTGATATTCTTAATAATTTAGTTATAATCTTAGAGGAAGCCTGGTCGAGTTTTAAAAAATATTTATGTCATACCTATTATAATCTGTTAGCAAAAACGTAATTTAATCATTTTTAGTCATTTCTGAAAATCTTGTAGATGTTTTATTATCGTTAACTCTGTGTTCTATTTTGAAGGCAAGGGTTTCCCTTCGCGTCGACGTCGCGTTGACGTCAGCTCTTGTCTGAATTACGCACGCGGACTCTATTGGTGTACGTCGTCGCACGAGGCCTGTAGTTCGAACGCCGCACGGCCCTCGACGATCTGAACCGTTAGCCACGTTACGCACAAACTTATATCTTGAGATGAATCCAAAGTGTTTCCGAGCAGCTTTCTGCGTCAGAGTGGCTGCTGTATTTGGATGATGTTGTGAGGAGATGCATCATCAGTCCGACTGGATTTGTTTGAAGAACAGCGTGTTTTGAATGGCTTTGTTTTCCCGACTTGATTTGCCTTGAACTCCACGCAAGGAGAAAGGAGAGCTAAGCTGCTAGCGGGCTATCTACTTCCTTGTTGCACACTGGAGTGTGTTGGCAGACGAGAAGAAGTTTCTAAGGGGACGATTTTTAATTTTTACAATGTAACACTGTCTGATGGATGGATTTAAAGAATCGCGTGGACTGTAGCGGTAAAGAAGAACAAGCTTTTTAATAACTGGAGTAATTGTTGGCCGCTGTAGGCGATTCAATGGAATGCGATTGTGGACCAGAACAGTTAGCTAGCTTGAGCTAGCTGATTTAAGCGATTAGCATTGGCTATCAAATCTGGGAGACAGCCATTCTGGAGTACAATGGTTGAGTACCGACTCATTTTATGACTCTGCAACACAATATTATTTGAGTGTGGCGGATTTTTTTTGCCACCAAGTGTCATAATTTGTAGGAACGCACTCGGTCTGGGCTCTTTGTTGTGCTGGTTTTGCAATGGAAACGTTAAGCTTTTGATCCTGCTAGCCGACAGGCTGTCTAATTGAGAGACGTCAGCTAAATAGCCTGTTACACCGCTAGCCCAATGTTTTGTTTAGCAGCACATAGGGGGACATAGTTTTGAAAGAACATTCTGTACTGTTATTCTGGACTTTGTGGTAGCTGTGACTTATTTGAAAGATAAATGCCCAATTCAGAGGTGCTTCGCGAGGGTCGCGGACGGAGCCCCTCTGAACAGCGACATGCTAACAGACAGGACAGGCGGAGTAAGCCGGGGAGCGGTGAGACACAGCGAGAGCGGCACCGGGAGAAGAGGCGCTCGTCGGCTGCACGAAGGAAGAAACGCAGGCAGGGGAAGAACAGAAACCTGTGGCCCATCGGTGCGACAGAAAAAGCAGAAAATAATCGAAAGGGCGCTTTTGATAAGGAGCTCGAACTTCGGACGCTAGTGGAATATGACGACGTTAGCTCCCAGTCGGAGCGGTTCTCTGGAAGCCCCTCTCCTAAACTTTACCCTGACCCTGACGGGTTGGCAGTGGATCGACTTAGCGATGTTGACTTGGGGGAGTTTAACGGACCAGCATCCCCTGTAAGAAGTCAACTGGAGGGCCGGGAGGCGATGTGCCTTAGTAAGGACAGCATAACAAAAGGACCATCGATGAAGAACAAACAAGGGAAAGAGATAAGTAGAAAGAAAATCCGTCGCAGTCGTGAGAGAGACCCCTCAAAAGTCAGGAGTGGGGGTAGCCTGAGTGGCTCTAAAAATCACAGGGACGCTGCAAAGAGCGGCGACAGGAATGGCAAAAGGACTTCCACATCTCTGACCTCCCAATCCGCAGACAAGAAAGATTCAAAAAGGCACAAAAGTAAAACGAGGTCTGAGAAAGAGCCTCCGTCTGCATACAGAGAAGCTCCACAGGCTTACAGAGAGGACCGCGATGACCTCAGGGCATACAGGAGAAGTCCTGGTTTTAAAGCAGACAGTCCCTATGGGCCATCCTACTCCTACAACTACCAGTCTCCTGGTGGGTTCAACCAGGTAATATCTAGAAGAAGTCCAACTTTCATAAGTAAAAGACCCTCACCCAGTTCCGTTTATTATAGTCGGGACTTAGACGTGTACGGAGCATATGGTGTTTCAAAGTCACCTAGTTCATACTCCAGCAACAAGAGGAAGCGATCTCCATCCAGTCCAGTTAACTGGCGCAGGTCGCCCAGTTTCAGCAGGCATAGCCCATACGAACAAGGAGAGTTCGTCTCAAGTCCCAATGGAAATCGCAGAAGATCCCGAAGCCCCTACAGGAAGTCCAGGAGTCCAAGTCCAGATGTCAGGTGAGCTCCTAAAGAGTAACTTATCTAGGATTACAATTTGTTATTAGAATCCAGGTAGGCACGGTCTGGTTGTCGTATCTTGCTGTCCACCCCACACTTATTGCCTCAAACTGCCAGTCAGCTGGCTTTTAAGAATGATACATTTGGTGGTTTGGAGATTTTTGTGATATTGTGATGCCACTAATATTTTTACTTGGGCCTGTTTCAGAATACTGTCATTTTATTAATTGTTTTTATGGGGGTGGAGGAAAGACATAGAAAGCATCATACTGACAGCTCATACTGACCTTATTAAGAAGTCTATTTGTAGTAGCAAAGAATATAAATGAACGTTTCTATTATCTTATGCTGTTTTGTTTGTCCATTTTTATCTATGTAAGCAGAGTCATTAAAATACTAACATTGCTTTTAATAACATTATTCATCAACCGGTAGAGCATTACCTGTGTCTCTGTTGTTTTTGAATCACTTTTAGAATTTGAAAGGAACAATTATTGTTTGTTTTTACAGACATGTGGGAAAGATTAGAATAACTTACCTGAGCAGGTTCTGTGTGTGTTTATGTGGCAATTGTCAACTACAAGTCATTCGGATTTAAGTTGGGTCAATTCAACACATTATGTTAATGTGTTGGCATATTAACATTACGTTCCAACAAACCTCCCTTTTGTACCCATGCACTTAAACATAGTGCACTATTTTATCACTTTTGGTAATGGGGTACTTTGTAATCATAAAAAGGCTCTAAATGCACATAATTATAAATTTTGTTTTAATCCTTGTTTGGGCCAATTTTTGACTATCTTGAATCAAAACAAAGCTGAGCATCCTCCTATTATGTTGCCTGACTGTAGGCCTAATAGGTAATGGAAAGTAACTTTAGGTTTTCAAAACGGGAACAGAATGTCCTCAAGGTGGGTACGAAGGTATGGAGGTGTTTAACTGCCAGACCTACGAAATGATTTCAGGAGCATGGTCTCATTGAAACCAAGAAACATTCTTGTTATAAAGAAAAAGAAAACTATTTTAAATGAGAAAATGTTTAATTTTAACAACATAAAATACATTCTTCTGACAGAATATGCCTTCCTGAAACATTGGTTTCTTCAAGTCAACACTGAAATATCCCTTGAAGTGTTACTGTTTTACTGTTTTACATTTCTTGTTGAAATGAGAAACTATTTTGGTCTTAATAAAATATAAAACTTGTCATAACTAAATTTTTATTTGGCTTAAACAAGGATGTTTCTTGTTTTAATGAGATGCTGCTACTGTATTTGTTCCCTGGCTCTGGCACTTAAATGTTTACGAAGGGAAGCATGAGCGGTGTGAAACATTCTGTGGCATCGCTTGTTTTTGTACCAACACGTGGGTGTGAAAGAACAATAAAAGCACAGTATATTGGTGAAATAAGCACCCAGTTTAGATAAATTCAGAAGAAAATCCAGTTGAATTCGTTTAGGTCTAAATATATTTTTTGTTACTCTTCCAGACGACCTGCTAAGTCACGTAGCAGAAGTCCATATTCAACCTCAAGGCATTCACGGTCTCACAGCCGCCACCGGCACTCTCGTTCCCGCAGTCGCCACTCCAGCCTGTCGCCGAGCACGCTCACATTCAAAAGCAGCCTCGCCGCTGAGCTCAGCAAGCAGAAAAAAGTGAAAGCAGCAGAGGCTGCCGCCAAGGCCAAGAACTCAAGCAACACATCTACTCCGACCAAAGGTTCCTCCTCGGCTCCTCAGCCGAGCCCCAAGTCTAACCACGCCTCCAGGAAGGGACGTCCTCCCTCTCCACCCCCACCAGAGAAGAGACCCAGAACTCCACAATCCAGCCAGCCGCAGTCCCCTGCAGATAAGTTGTCCAAGAAGACCACCGAACGCCAGACCAGTAAGGACAGAGACGGGAAGGGCAGAGATGATTCGATACACCGGGACAAAAGGAAAGTGGCAACATCTGGACCGAGCAAAGACAAGGAGCGACCCGCCGCTCCAATTATTTCCACACTGCCAGCGCTGCCATTGCCCCCTGTCGTTGAGAACTTTGATAAAGGAGAAAGGTTTGGGTTTACATTGTGTTTTTTCACTACTTCTTTAGGTTTTTATGGCATCACTCAGATCTGCTCAAGCATCTTCTGATTTTATCTTCAGCTTAAAGGACCCCTCAACAAAGAAGAAACTAGAGAAGAAGTCCCGTCAGCTCCTGACCGACTTACCTCTTCCCCCCGAGCTTCCTGGCGGCATGTCTTCTCCACACAGTCCACTTGAGGACAAAAAATCCCAAACGCTTCGTCGAAGACCAAGGTTTGCTCAAACAGTTCATGACATCCTTTTTTTACTGTATTTCTCAATATCTGTGATTTTTTTAACTTAATCTTTTATAAGCGTTTTCTTGTGGTTCCCCAGAATTTGTGGCCCAAGACATGGCGAAATTAAAGAAACAGAGATGTATTGGGGAAAACGTTGTGTGGACAAGTTTGAGATAATTGGAATAACTGGCGAAGGAACCTACGGTCAAGTATATAAGGCTAAAGACAAAGACACTGGTGAGATTTCACATCAACACAAACGTTTTATTCTGGAAGGATCAACTTTCCAGCACAATCTGGAAAAGTCTGGAGTGTTTTCTGGCCTGGACTTAAAAGTTCAGGCCATCTGTTTGCCATTCCAAACATTTGTCTCTCCACCCATCCAACCGCTTGTCCATTTGTCTGTCCAAACTTTAAAAATGTTCTATCAAGTTTGTAATGAAAAAATGTTTGGGAAACGAGAAGTTTTTACCCCCAGGTATCTCTGTCAAACACAGTGTGTAGGACTTTTGTCATCAGCTGCTCTTGACTTCTGTCCTCCAGGTGAGATGGTGGCTTTGAAGAAAGTTCGACTGGACAATGAAAAAGAGGGCTTCCCAATCACAGCCATTAGAGAGATTAAAATTCTGCGACAGCTCAATCACAAGAGCATCATAAACATGAAGGAGATTGTCACTGACAAGGAAGATGCTCTGGACTTCAAGAACGATAAAGGTAACAATGTTTGTCCAGTCCCTCATTCTACTGGCTGTTTACCATCTCTGTGCTGACTGAAGCTTCGTTCTCGTCCCAGGTGCTTTTTACCTCGTGTTCGAGTACATGGACCACGACCTCATGGGTCTTCTGGAGTCCGGTCTGGTCCATTTCAACGAGAACCACATAAAGTCCTTCATGCGGCAGCTGCTGGAGGGCCTCGATTACTGCCACAAGAAGAACTTTCTTCACAGAGACATCAAGTGCTCCAACATACTCCTCAACAACAAGTGAGACAGAGAAAGAACAAGCCTCTGTTTTGTGGAGATTTTCTCCCAACATCCATTAATCGATGTTTTCCTCGTTTTAATCAGAGGCCAAATCAAGCTGGCAGACTTCGGACTCGCTCGACTCTACAACTCTGAAGAGAGGTGAGTCTTGCGTTCTTGGCACAAGCGTCTTGATTTTGAGGTCTAACTTTATTAGTCCAGCGTTTTTAGCTTGATTATGTCAGTAATGAACACACCTGCTTCTCCAGTCGACCATACACCAATAAAGTGATCACTCTGTGGTACCGCCCGCCGGAGCTGCTGCTGGGGGAAGAGCGGTACACTCCGGCGATTGACGTGTGGAGCTGTGGGTAGGTGATCGTCCTTCTTTTACTTGTACTTAACATGTTTCTTATAACTTAAATGTTTGTATGTTTGATGAGCTCCTCTGTTTATTACAGATGCATTCTGGGTGAACTCTTCACAAAGAAACCAATCTTTCAAGCTAACCAGGAGCTTGCACAGTTAGAACTCATCAGGTAAGTCAACTTGTATTCATGAAATAGTCATTTGGTTTCTAACATTACTTAGATACCATCTTAGCGTCACGATGGAAGCTAATATCTACAGTCAGCTGTTTTCTCCAAACATGCTGCTCTTATTAAGACTTCAGTAATTATTGGAGAAGTATAAAACCCAAGTTGTGATTTTGCTGGCACTTCTCTGTCTTCCTTCCTCGTTGAATAATGGACTTCAAATTACTTAGAAATGGTCTGATGAGTTTAGCACTTCGTAGATTGAGCTGCAGCAGCACTGCCCTCCAAGTTTCAGGCTGCGTTTACAGGAAACATTTTTTTAAAAATGGTTGTACGAGTGTAAACGCTGTTTAAACTCTTTTAAATAATTTTATGAAGTCTTAATTCCATGTTCTATTTTTGGTAGTTTTGATTTTGTGTGTACTTAGGTGGATTTGTTAAAAAGTTACAGCATGAATTATTTCTGTTAAATTCAGTGACTAGAGGTGGTGAGTTTTGTGGCTTTTTTTTATTGTATTTAAAAGGAACACTGTAGTTTATTCATGATGGGGAAAAGAAAATTATAGAGTTTAGCTGTAGTTTGTTGTCAGTTACATTCCCATGTCGCTGCATTTTTGCTGTAATAAATAAATAAATGTTGTTATTGTAGCCGGATCTGCGGCAGCCCTTGTCCTGCTGTTTGGCCAGATGTCATAAAGCTTCCCTTTTTCAACACCATGAAGCCAAAGAAGCAGTACCGGAGACGCCTGAGGGACGAGTTTGCTTTGTAAGTTGAACCTGAAGTATGGTTGCATGTTCCTGGGAGCTGCTCTCCAGCTGTTCTGTTTTGCCGCTCAGCATCCCTCTGTCCGCCCTGGATCTCTTCGACCACATGCTGAACCTGGACCCCAGCAAGCGCTGCACAGCTGAACAAGCGCTGGGCAGCGAGTTCCTCAAAGATGTGGATCCGGACAAGATGCCTCCTCCAGAGTACGGCTCTCCGTCCTCGTTGTCCTCCCGCACCGATTGTTTTTTGCATCATCAAATCGTTGACATTTTTCTGTCTCTGCAGCCTTCCACTTTGGCAGGACTGCCATGAACTGTGGAGTAAGAAGCGTCGCCGGCAGAAGCAGATGCCAGAGGAGCTGGTGGCCCCCAAGGCCCCCCGCAAGGAGCTGGGCCTGGATGACAGCCGCAGCAACACGCCGCAGGGCTTCACCGCTCCGGGAGGCATCAAGGCGCAGAATGCAGCTGCTTCTGCTCTTCTGGGTCGGTTTAATTACGTTTGCTGTTCTGTAATTTGCTTGATGGTTACCCATAAAACCCTCCTGGGAGTTAACCCAGGCTCCAGAAAATTCTGCCTCATTTTGATGTTTGGCCTCACGTTTACATGCTCCAACCACCAGCTACAGTGTTTTTTTATTGGGATTTTATAGTCTAACAACACAGTGCATTATGTGATGGGGAAGTATAATCATACTCCATTGTAGTTGATGGATGGAACTTAATATAGTGGAATCCTGAAGCATCAAAGTGATTTTAAGATAAAGATGCATGAATACTTTTGATTTGTAGGTTTTTCCTGGACATCCTACTTTCCTAAATGTGTTTTCTACCAGAATACCATCTGATGCTCTTTTGTCTCGTCACAGAACCAAAGGGTCCAAACTCCCAGTTCACCCAGGAGCAGCTGGCCGTCCTCTTGAACATATTTGGCCAGCCCAAGAGTGCAATCAACCCCGCCCAGTTCGTCCAGTCCATGAGCACAAAGGTCAACCAGGAGGCGCTGCAGCAGCTCACTAAAGCCTTAGCTCCCTCTGACCCGTCAGAACCCGCGCCCCAACCCACTCCTGCCAAACCCCCCCAGCCTCCCGCCCCGGCCGGAGTCCCGCGTACTCCCCCTATGCCCAAGCCTCCGTCGCCGCCCATGTCTGCCCCGCCGGGTATTCCGGAGGGCGAAGCCGCGGCCGCCACCCACACGGCCGTGACCATGCTGCTGGCCCAGCTGCTGCAGGCTCAGCAGGCTCAGAGGCAGGAAGCGGCCGACAGCGGGGAAGGAGCGGAGAGCAGCAGCGCCGCGGCCCTGCCTCCAGCACTTCCACCTCCAGAGGTCAAACCGCCTCCAGAACCCAGCCCTGTTTCTCCAGGTGAGAGAGCAGCGCTCCATTAAAGCCAGAACCAGAAAACGTCCAGCACCCAGAGACAGACGTTATAGATGACAAACTTCACATTAAAGCTGCATGACGTAAATTACATAGACATTTTTGTTTTGTAAATTTGATAAAACTGTCACCATGTCCTGACATGTCACATAAATGCATATTTCTTTTGCTCTTGTTCCTGTAGAATAAATGTTTGTCATGCACAGCACAGAAATGCCACTTGCTGTACTATTCAGTTATAACTCGGTAATTAATCTGGGCCTTTTGCATGAATTCCTTCATCAGTCCTTAGTGGCATGGAGGAAATGATGCTGTGGCTCAGTGGAGGTCTTGAGGAAGTCCAGGTGGCTTTAATAGAGACCTTCTGAACTCTCTAGGTTGATGGCAGTTCAGTTTTTCCTTTCTCTCAACTTTCCAGTTCCTCACAGCTCTGTAAACAACCAGCCAGTTTTAAATCTAAATAAATAAATCAGATGTTTCTGATCATGTTTTTCTTCCTTCCTCAGTGTCTGAGGTTGGGGGCGTCTCCATCCTGCCCCCGGACCAACGCCCCCCTGAGCCCCCGGAGCCTCCCCCACACGCTGATCTGGACTACCGCCAGCCGCCACCTGAGCCTAAGCTGGGTCACGCCCCGCCCATCACCTCTACCAGCGGAGACGAAGGAGGTCGGCCGCCGGAGCCGGACTACCCTCCTCTCCCTCCCTCTGCAGAGGGCTCTGCCTACAGCCACCCTCCTCCTCCTCCGCCCTTCACTCCGGCTGGTTTCGCCGACAGCTACATGGGCCACATGCTGGGCGGGGGCTTGCCGCCCCACGCCCTGAGGGAAGTGTTCAGCGGGCCAGGCACCGGGCCCTCGAACAGCGCTGGATTCTGCCGCCGGCCCACCAGGAGTCGTTCCCCCCGGCGGTGGCGGCCCCTGGCCCCGGCAGCCTGCTGTTCAGCGGGGACAAGGACCACCGCTTTGAGTACAATCACAGTCCGTTAGCCGTGGAGGGGCAGCCCAACCCCACCGCCATCCACATGTACAACCACGCCCTGGCCAGGAAGGACCTGGGTCCGCCTCCCATCCCGGCGCCGGGACAACCCTGGGGCTCCCCGTCCCAAGTCGGCGCGCCGCCTCTTCCCCTCGGGTTTGTTCCACACGTGAATTCTACAGCAACAATCAGAGGACGAGGGCTGCCTTTCTGAAAGCCCAGCGGCGTTCTGGAGCCGTTTTTCTAGACCGTATCAGATCTGGAGATGCACTCTCAGTTTTATTAACTTAAGTCTGTGTAAAGCATTGTATTTTTTCCTTAATCTGGAATATGTTGCAGAAGGACAGATGAATAACACCGAGCTTTTCTCGCTCGTACTGTTTTCATATTTTTTTGTAATCTATTCTGCTGTCTTTTAAATTAAACTTTTACCTTTGTTTTTTTTCTTTTGCTTTTTGTTCTGTTTTTTGGGATGTACAGCGTCAGGCCGGGTAAAATTTTTAATCTCTACCTTCTAGCCTTTCTGTAATTTTTTCCCAGGCAGAATAGTATTAATGTTTTGCACTACTGACCAAAGTAGGCAGAAACTATTTTGGCTATGAAAGGAGGTGGATGCACACTTGGAACATGACTGATGACGAGATGTCGTCTTTCCTGTCTTGAAGTCGATGGCTGAAGAATGAGGGGTCAGAGCAGGGAGCGTATTCAAGGACTGGGTCTGGGTGGCACTTGTACGACCACAGCACATCCGATTTTCCATCACGAAGTCTTGGAGTTCCTTGGGAATCCTCGGCACTGTAGAAAACAAAATGAAACGTCGATGAGCGAAGCAAACTCATCCAGAATTCAAAAAGGAAAAAATTTTTTTTTTGTACTAAAATGATTTGTCCTCCTCCCTTGTCCTTTGGCAAATGTTTATTAAAGAAATGCCAACAATGTGTCTGTTTTTCTTTTTAATTTCTAAAAGTTTGTCTTGTGCTGAACCTCACCACATGGGGGCAGTGTGGGACCAGGCGTCTCCACACAGACCTGCACTGTTCCCCTGAAGTAGTGACTCAGATTTACTGACTTCTTGCTCTTATTTGACCCCCTTCATGCCTTGAAAATTGTAAACTGAGATTTTAAAGGAGTTGTGATTTAAAAAAAAAAATAAAATGTACAAGGGAATTTAAATTAGAATCAGGAATTTATTTAAAAAATTCCTGATGTTTTGACAGAATGTTTGAAAATGTCATTTTGATCAAGACTAAATAATATTTCAAAATCAAATCAGAAAATGTAATCAAGAGCAACAGTATATAATTTTAACACAGGAAGAAAGTTTAGTGGAAGGAAAAACTGTAACTAGTTACTAGGTGGTTGTCAGCTCTCATCTGCCAAAGTTTCTGATGTTATTTTCCAATAGGACTTTACATCTGCCTGTAGAGCCAAAGGTAACACCTGACTACATGGTGTGTCTCCTTGATTGGCCAGATTACTTGACAGACCTGAAACCCTTCGGAGAATCTGAAATGAACTTCCACGTCACAGTGATGCAGTAATTCATGCATAAGGAGATCTAAATACTGAGTGCATAAAATGTACAGTGCATAGATGTGTAATATTTTAGTTTTTTCCAATTTCCTTCCACTAAACTTTCTGTCTATATTCTAACAGCATCATTGGCAATAATATTTTTTTGACTTGGCCTCTTCGTGATAAATCAGCAGTGATTCACAAAATCTTGTATTAAATAATATTTCTGTACTGAAAATCCATTTCTGTTGGTTCTGCTTTTCAGAGGACACTGCATTTTGGGTTTTAATTCTTTGTAAGCCATATTTATCAAAATGAACTGGAGCAGATTGTTTAAGTATATCATTCTTTGTCGGTCATTAAATCAGGTTATATTGATCTGTCCACTTAGTCTCTGCTTAATTTATGAAATAAAAATATTTTAGATTTCTTGGGAATTCATTTGTAAAGAAAGAAAATAGTTTTACATGGGAAGCTTGCCATTAACTGTGTTAAAAGACTGACACTAGCTAAAAACACAACTTAAACTAAAGCTTCATGTTATAGGGAGTTTTCATACGTCTGTTTTGTTTTACTCAATTTTTCCCCCCACATTTTATTGCTGGTGATAAAAAAGCCATTATCTCTTGATGGGATCTGTTCAGCAAAGCTGATTCAGAACATGGACAGCACAGAGTCTGTGATTAATACAGCGTGGATGATGGATTGCTGAAAGTTTACGATGCCTTCAGCGAGACCGGCATCATCGCTCTGTTTCCAGTAGAATTTAAAGAGCTTATGTGGATGGAGGAAATACAGCCAACTGTGGCGGTTTCTATCATTTTTTAAAATCAAATTATGACCCACAAACAGCTTGAACCTTGTGGGAAATCATTACAGAGTTTGAAGTTAACTTCATCAAGCATAATATTTCACTTATTGAAATATACATTCTTATTACTTTTCACTGAAGTATTTCATTCTTTGCTTTTTTTAGCAGTTAGTGCTGGTTGCACAGCTGAATTCAGCAAAGAAATATAAATATTTTTATCTCTACAGGACGCTACACAGTTTAAAAAAAGAAAAATACATGAGACAAAGATTTTGGTGTCCTGTCTGGTGATTGGAAAAATGTTTGGAGGATGGATTCAAACCTGAAATGACCAGCTGTCAGGCATAGTAGTGGCAGCATAATGCTGGGGATCTGTTTTTCTGTCAGTGGCTGTGTGGATGAAATTCCTCAACTTCACCTCAAATTAGAAATTTGTAAACTGAGTTTTTCAGTAGAAAGACAGAACTGGATGCAGAGGAAAATTAACTTTTGGTCACTTAAGATGCCTTATAGTAGAATATTTTACCAACTATTACTATTCTCTTTTATTTCAGAGAATGTACAGATAAAAAAAAAGAGGCTCCAGTGAAAATTGCCAATCATTTAATGGGTCAGGGTGCAGAAAAACTAGAAATTGTTTCTGTTCTGCGTAGAAATCAGAATCTGTTTATTGTTTCTAATGCTATTTGGAGCATAGACACTCAAAAACAGGTCAACTGATGAAAGAACAACATATTCAAAGCAGTACTTAGGCCAAGCATGTACAAAACATATACATTTTGCATTTAAGATGAAGAAAAACCCTTTTCACTGGCATTCTTTTAGCTTCACCTGGTTTAAAATCTTTTGCTGTCCAATTAATCTATCAGTTAATCTGAAAATAATCAACAGATCAGCCCAATGATGTATTGGTGTTAAGTCAAGCAGAAAGGGCTGAACTTTTCACATGTTGATACTAGAAGTGTTTTTAGCTGCAAGCATGCATTAGATGAATTCTGTGTTATTGCATTTTAGGCATTAAAATGTTTATTTTCTTCTCTAGAAAGGGATTGAATTATTTATGTTTCACATTTTAGTGTTTATAATAAGTTATTAAAGTGGTTAAATTAAAAATCTTCAGAAAGTGCTAATTTTTTATCTGTTTAATCGATTAATCAATAGAATAATTGATGACTAAATATTGCGTCTTGCCCGACTGCAATGTGCAAGATTTGGACTCACCTCTTGCTTTCATACAGCTTTATTGCTACTTTGTGTTTATTACACAAAGTACCACTGGAAATGCACTGCAAATTTTTGCCTGTAACAATACAAACATACACAAAACCCAGCTGTCATGCCCAGTTAACCCACAGGATGGTGCTGCAGGACAGGTGACTAAATGGACATCAGCAGTCCCTCCTTATCCTTATTTAAATTCCCTGTCATATATTTCATGAAAGTTTAAAGGATGAGTTGCACTTCTCATCCTAGAGCAACAACCCATGAATCTGAATGCTTTGATTTCTGAAAACGAAGGCGCTGCATACTAATCCCCATCATTCTGGACTAATCGTGGCAGAGTGGTTTCCTTTCTTCACGACATCTGGTCAACCTTGTCAGGTTTATGTAGTTTGTTAACTCAGTACTATCACAATGACAAGAAGAAGCGCCACGTAGTAGGTTGACTTGGTGCTGAAATGTGGAAGGAAAATAATTAGGAGTCCAGGGTCATTTATAGAGAAATAAACATGCTGACCTTGAATAAACCTTTGAGATCCATAATATGAGAGTGCATCCTGGTGCCAGTGGCTCCTTGACGGGGTGAGTAAGCTGAAATAATGGGAGCTTCATGGCTCCGGGTCAAACCTTGTTTTCTTTTTGCGTGTCTGTGTGTGTTTAGAGAGAGGAACAGAGGAAATGCATTCTTGTTTTTCTTTCCAAGCAATTTCCCTCGCGGTGCTGCGTTCACTTCTGTCCTTATTTATTTATTTCATTTTAATTAAAACGCAGAATCTAACAGTAGTGGCGAGGAAACAATGAAGGTGCAGTCTTCCGCATGCATGCACAGCCAAACCCTCTTATGGCGTCAGTAATTACAGTATGATGCATATTATTACAGCTGGCGTGCAACACCAGCCATTAACGGGACTGCATTACGGGGTGTTAATCTCCTCTAATGAGTGGCCGGGTTTTAAAGGAAGTGTGCTGCAGACAGAGATCCTAGACTGGCTTGATGTTCTCTTAGCCGTCAGGGCCAATCAGGAATGATGGCGTGTCAAAGAGCCGCCTTTCGTCTCTTGGCGCTGTGCATCAGATCCGCGAGGTCAGCACCAAGGTGACACTTCTTAAAAGGTCATTGAGCACCAACCTTTACCTCACACGATGGCAGAGATAACTACCGGTTACTCAAGCCATCACGTTGACGAAAAGGTCAGAATCTCTTCAAATCTTTTTTGTCGAGGCGGTCTGCTAAATTTGCTTCACAGAAGGCGTTATTTCACATGAGGTCAGGTTCTAACTTCTCACTGACATCTCCATTAACTCCATACAGGAAGACAAAGGGCTCGCAAATCACACAGAGCAGATATTACCCTCAAATGTCAATCTCAACCTACCTCTAGACTTTATCTTTGAAGTGGAAGGTCACTTTAAAAGTTAGCCTGGCTCTCCAGGAGCTATGAAGACCTGACACTCCTTAAATATCATGGAAAAGTCAACTGAAAATCAAACAAATCGGTTGGGGAGGGGGAAAAAAAACATTCTGGGTATCTAAAAGCAAAGGTGTCAAACTCCAGTCCTCAGCGGCAGGCATCTTGAAACTTTCTTGAGATACCCAAATTACATATTTAGGTCTGGAAATCTGGAGAATCCGAGTGTATGATGAGATAAATCAATCCTCAGATTCAGGTGTGTTGGTCTTGCAAAAGGTTGCAGGTCATCAGCTCTGAAGGAGTAGAATTTGAGATCCCTGGGAATTTTGTCCCATGTCTCTTGACAAAACCTGTGTTTTCTTGCCCACTCACTCCTCTTGCAGTCGTCACAAATTCATCTAAGAGACTGAGATGAGTGACACTTTGAAATATTGTCCTTAAGCTATTTGTAGCTAATCTGACTGCGTCTGTCCACTTGACAGACACCTTTGTGTCTATATTGTCTGCTTGATGTCTTGAGATGTTGTTTTAACATTTTCCTCATGATGTAATCTTTTTATGTGAAGTGCACCAGTCCCTCCTGCACAACCTGATATTATATTTCATAGTAGGGAGGAAGTTCACAGGCTTGCACGTTTCAAATGTTTCCTCCAAATGTAGCAACGGTCATTTTGGCCAAACATTTGAATCTCTGTCCAATCATCAGACCACATGACATGCATCCTTTGTCTTGGAGTGTTTCCAAACTTTAACCTGGCTTCTTTCTCGCTGAGTGGCCTTTCAGCCTCGGTACAGTAGAGAAATCATTTCACTGTAGATGATATTCTCTCACCAGTCTTTTGCTTTTGTTCTGGGGTTGATACACATCTCTCTGGGACTCAGAACACCTTCCTGAACATTATGATGATTAGACATTTTCACACTATTTATATTAGCATGCAATTGTTTCAACAGATGAAATTGTCACCTTCAGACATTTGCAAATTTGCAATCTTTGCAATCTGAATTTCCTCCACTGATATCTTGGATGACTTCTTTTGATTTTTTCATGAGAAAAAGCCTCATTAAGACATATGTGTTTAAACATCTGACTACATAATTATCTAGATCTAGTAAAATAATGTTAGACTTGAAAGAATCTGGTGACTCATGTTACTTTATATGTCTTTCATTTCTATTAAGACTGTGTAAAGTTGCTCCTGCTGGTGCAATGCATTTTTCAACGAATCCCTTTGCTCCAGGCCATGTAAAGTCTCACATTTCCACAGCTATATGACCTGTGAAACAGAGGAAAGCTGGTTTATGAAGTGGCTTCCTACACATTATGGCCGTCCAATCCACAGCAAAAACAATCTGCGGAGCTATTAATGGGAATTGTTCAAGCAAACACAAGTGTTCTTCAAGAAATGTGAAGGGAAATGTGAAATCATGTGTGAAATGTGAGTTGCAATCCAAAGAATTATTGAGGCTCAAATTGAAATGTCACGGGGGAGTGTAGGAGTCGGGGTGACAACCACTCCGACATGCATAAAGGCAAATAAGATATCTTGGTTATGAAGCATGCTCTGTAGTTTCAGCCTTGCCTGAAAGCGTTTTACTGTTTGAACCCAGCGGCTCTGTTTTTATAACCTTAACCCTGCGCTGGAAGACGCATGTGGAGCTGCACTGACTTCAAATATCCTGTTCTGAGACTTGTTTCTCTGCCGACTCCTGAAGAAATGCGGCGTTTCCGTGTTGACTTTTCAGGCTTCGTATCCATCTGCACGAGCTGTAAGTGAGCCGCTGACATCTTCCTGAGCAACAGAACCTGTCAGAGAAAAACACACTTCCACACACCTAGAGACTGACGAGTACCTGGAGGGAAAATTCACCCTGGGGGCTCTTAAACTCATCAAAACAACAAAATAAGCAAAGATTGGTATATTTAAATAGTCTGATGATTATGAATTACACTGTTTTATAAGATTATCTTTCATCATGATGACAGGGTCAGATTGCATCAGAGCCATTTAGGAAGATAATTTACATTTCTGTGATATAAAAATGTTTAAAATAGCTTATAATGAACTATTCACATATGTTTAATGGTTTGTAAACAATCTCTTTAAAGGTGCTACACATTAAAAATGTTTTACAGACATGTTTGAGACTTTGGAACAATTTCTGTTTCCTTAAAGACGAAAAGTTTTTTCTGGGTCTTTTTACACCAAGGCAATAGAAGATTAAAACATGTCTCCCAAAGAAAGATCCTTGTCTATAGTCCATTTTGAAAAAAAAAACAACTTTTTTTTATTTTAAGTTTTTTTTATTTGCTTTGTTTATTTATTACACAATCCAAAATATGCAATGCAACAGATTGCAATATATCCTAATAATAACATTATAATTTATCCCTTTTTCCAGTGTGCTCCTCAGTTTGGTTAGGATTTAAAATCATGCAGTTTTTACCACATCAAAACCCATCTGCGGCAGTAAAACATATATTTTTTTCCACATTTCTGATGCTCTTAATGCATTCAACTGGCACACAAGCTAATGTCATCCCTTTTCCCGAATGTCACCATAAAACTGAGATTATTTTCTTCCCTTAAGAGTGATTTTCCAAGAGAGGTCCTTTAGAGGATAAATATATCTCAGGAGATAAATCTGAGTTTGATGGGCCAGATGTTGATGTGTTTATTTAGATTTATCAAAGAGTAGACATTGAGAGCTAAACATCCCAGCACTGCTTTCTCCTCCTCAGCTGGTGGGTGACTCATCAAACGCGTAATAGTCTAAAAAGACATTAGTTTGTTTAGATTTAAATTAATGTGGAAACCTCATTTACTCTGACAGTGATTCATCCAGAGGTAATGGCTTATGTGGGCTTTAGCTGCAGGTAAATGACTGCCCCTGAGCTGGCATTTAAATGTAGACACCTATTAAAGCATGATAATTAGAAAAAAGGCAGATTATTACAAAAGGTCCTCATTAAAGTGTCCTTGGTTTTTAATCATTTCTACCAGTCACAAGAGATTACACATCAGCGGGCATTCAGCTTTATGTAAAAAACACCTTCTCCCAGAAGACTTGATCTGATTTGGCAGTTGAGAGATTAAGTTCATCAGGCACATTGTCAATTTATTTGCATTTCATGTGAAGCTGACTGATGAACGCTCTCTTCTGAATCACAAGTATCCTTTTTTGTTGTTTAACTGTCGTAAGCTGTTGGCACCACTGGAGCATGAGAGCAAAATGTCTGCTCTCGTTACAGCAGGTGTTTTTCCCGTAAAACATCAGTGTCAATGTTTGCATCTTTTGCCACCTTTGTCTGCTCTAAGACTGATTAAATCCAAATCTGACACGATTTATGCTAGAATTATGCTAGCTTACATCGGATAGCGTAGCTTTGTCCTTCCAGTTAGCATGTCCCAGCATGCTAACTGTTTGGCTAGCACGGATGCTAGCCAAACAGTTAGCATAGATCTTTTCAAAGGGCTGGCAAAAATAGTCCGATTCAAGGTTTGTAATATTATTTCGTAAAACAAATTAATTAAATAACTTAAAAAGAGTACACAAACAATAAAAAGCCTGACAAGATTTCTATCTTAATTTTTACTAGCTTGTTTTTAGCGCGGTCACTGTTGCTAGGAAACGGAGCATAACAATGCTAAGTATGAGTGGGATTAAATCTGAAGGATAGATCGTCCAATTTTGCTGTTTTTATTTTTAAAAGATAATAAATAATCGTTTATTTATTAAAATAAAAAATAAACGATTATTTATTTTTCTACATTCCATAAAAAAAATTCCATGACAAATTCAATACACTGTGAAATGGTAAATAAAAAAAAGTTGATTGGAATTGAGGCAATCAAAGTCTAATCGTAGCAGTTGTTTGCATGCTACCACTTTTAATTCAATATTTTTTTTGTGAACCAGGGTGGTGGTGTATTTTTTGCTGCTGTTTTTCCCTTTTACCACCACAGGGCGCTGGAGGCTGCTTCTATTGGAGGGCGTGGCCGGCGGTTCCTGGATCATCTGCACACCTGCAAGTTATCACATCATCTGGAAGAGTACATCAGGCCTTTGTATAATCTCTCTGTGTTTTCCTCCAAGTAATATTGCTGTGTGGCTCCTCTTCAGGCGATCCCTCTTGACGCCGTGGATGTTACCCACTGGTTGCTTGAGTTCCACTGACCCCTCCGCAGTAAATCAAACCTTCCTGGATTTCTCAGTTGGCTGTCTCTCTCGCTCCTCTCCGCCGGAAACTAAAAACTTACCTGTCCGCCCTCCACTGCTTTCCACCTGTCGGCGTCCAGCAGCAAGCCCTCCATCGTGACGCTTGTGGTGAACGCTTCCCCAGACCGAATCCACCTCCAAGCCAAGTAAGACCAGTCCATTTGTTTAGAAACTCCCTCTTCCTGCGACTTTAGAACTCGCCTCCTCTTCTAACTCCAGTGGTCCTCTGACGCTGATTGCCATCATTCCCAGGACCCGCTGTTTAGATTATTCAGTTCTTGTCAATAAACCACTTGACTGATTTCTGTTCTCTGCCTGGTGTTTCTGCATGTGGGTTAGAAAACTAGAACCCATCATGACAAATTTGTCTTTAAGTGATGAGCTCCCAGTCATGGAGAGGAAGGTTCTTTCTGCCATCATACTAATCTTTAACTTTCTCTAAAGATTTATTAGATTCAAGTTGAGAGTCCAGCTCTAAACATCAGGGTTCAGAATAGTTTTGGGCTTAACTTTATGCATAGATTCTTTCAGAACAGCAGGAATATGTATGTATATGTAAACGCCTTTACTCTGTTCAAAGGGAGATTAATTTCCAACAAAACTTATTTCTTCCCTGTATTCC
Source organism: Phalloptychus januarius (assembly GCA_902982915.1). NCBI lineage: Eukaryota > Metazoa > Chordata > Actinopteri > Cyprinodontiformes > Poeciliidae > Phalloptychus > Phalloptychus januarius. Next base: position 9,314,420 of record CADWAE010000362.1, read on the forward strand.
AATCTTTTACTTTAGCACAAAAAAACTAACCAGCTGTGATTTTTCAGTGTTATGATCCCGACTATTTTTTTTCAGACCTAATTACTCGCATCTGCTTTATTTGAAGAAATTTGACCTGAAATTGAAGCAGTGATAATCCCACTCAGGGATCATTAGTATATCATGTTTCTGGTGACAAAGTAAAGTGTTATATCAAAGTATAACCATCCTTCAAAGTAGACTGCAAGTGTTTTTCATCATGTGTGTTTGTCCTTGCCTCTCCAACTGGCATCAGGCTGCACAGGAAGAGCATAAATTACAAAAATACAACATTTGGGATTCAATTAAATGAGTCTGAAAGTGGTGTTAAAAATGTGCCAATGACTCAAAAAGTAGACTTGTACTTCAATCCTTTTGAGCCTTCCTGAAGCCTCCCCTCTCCTTGTCAGTCTGATATGCATTTGAGAGATTGGAATATTGATGAGGATGCTGCAACGATAAAAATTTAGTTGACATTCAAATTCGTGCATAATCCTGCCGTCATGAGAACAGACAGAATGGTTCCCCTGTCTCGGCTTAGACAGTGGAAGCATTACATCTAGTCGGTCCACTCTGTTTAGTGTTTGCACTCAAGATTTCATCCCCATTATTTTCCCCTGTTTCATCCAGATGTTTGCTCTCACTTGTGCTCTGGCAGAGTCCTGAACTCACACTTCTGACCAGAAGGTTTGTGCTGCAGAAGCACTTTGTGTTGAGAGCCCAGATGAGGACAAACTGTATATTTAGTGTTGGACCCAGTCATTCGCAGTGTGATTAATGAGCAGGCAGACAGACAAGCAGAGTACATTCTAATCACCCACAAGGACAAAGAGTGATAGAGTGAAACTGGGGGTGTGAAGAAATGCCTGCCTGCTAATGGCTTCAGCTGTCTTAAATCTGAAAAACACTTAAGTGAAACTAATAATGGAAACAACACACTGATTCTAGAAATTGCCATACTTGTATGCAGTGCATTAGCAGCACTCGACATTTTTCCTTGAACAAATTATTCTGGTTTTCTTAAAAAAATAAAAAAAAAATAAAAAAAATACGCGCTACCTTTCACAAATAGAAATCATCTGTGGATAATTTGGAGTTGCATAGTTCATGAATACTGAAAAGTGTGGAGGGCCTGTACAAGTGAAACATCTTATAATCTGTTTTTGGCTGTTATTATATATTTAAATTTAGTTTCAGTTGGAGACGAAATAACATTTTTTGCTCTGTATTTTTTCCTGCTTTTTTATTTTTATTTTTTAAATCCAGATAAAATTTGCCATAAACCTCATATGTTGTATGCACTTTGAGCAATATATTCATCAAACTTAACTGCCCCATATTAAGGTAACTAAGGCAGGTGGAGCTCATGGGTTAGTTTTCTTCTTGCATTAGCAAAATTGAATAATTGTAACGTTTATGCAATTAAGGAAGAACTCAATGTTTTGTGTAGAAATCCAGCAAGGCCATTAAAAATGAAACACAAACACTTCGGTGATCTAACTTGGAGATGGGGTCAAATTGTAACCTTCTTACCTGTGTAATACAAATACTTTAATTGAAAAACCAGCTCTTATGTTAGAAAAACTGAGGATCTATATGAGAGCAATGGAATCAACAGTCTTCACAATTTTTTATTTATAAGCATCATCACTTTGTGAATAAGTTCTGAACTTTTCATTCCATTTTGCAACAAATGAGGCCCAAACTGGCAAGAAAGACTGATATCCAGAGGATGGAATCCATCACAAAGTGAATTATAAAGCGTTCACATCCTCCTTTGTTGTGAGACACAGACAAACTGCTCTTAAACGGCAGACTGTTTCATGTGGTCGAGCAAAAATGGAAAACACTGGCCAGAAAGTAAAAAAATGAGTGGAAGGAAACATTAATAAACAGGCGAGAACAGGAGGGGGAAAGATGGAGAGAGGGATGGCGTTGAGAACAGTGGAGGAATCGACTTCTTTCTTCATTTGGCCTCTTTTGTTTGAGCTGTTCCACAATTGATCAGACCAGAATGTGGATTGATTACACTGTCAGTGCCACTGTCATCGCCTTTTGAACGAATTTAATATTTGATTTAGATTGTTATTCACGCTGCCGGGTCTTTGCGGCACCATTTTGCTCCATTGTCACTTTTGATTCATCTTGAACTGCCCTTCTATCAATAACTGAATGAATTAATGAAGAGGAAGGCTTTTGCTTGAGACTGGTGCGCAGATTTACTGTGTGATATAATTACCTTTTTTTTTTAAATTTTGTCTTTGTTTTCCTTTTCTTATATATAACAAGATCATAATTTTTGTCTTGTAGGAAGATTAAACCAAAGTTATAGATTCTTAGCAAACAGCTGTTCACAAAGGGGACAAACTCGGTTGACATTGCAGGGTTTACCATATATATTTACTGTTCTTTAGCAACTTTTACCAATTGATTACTTAATTTCTAGGAGGAGCATTGATTTTGTAAAGAGCACATTTTTTTTAAATGTAAAATGTGATTTTGCACGCCACTAAAATAATTTTCAAATCTGTTTATTATTGTAAGTAAAGTCTTTCCATACACAATTCATTTCAGTTGGATATAATTGTTAGGGTGTTTCCATATAGTTTAATTCCTTTGTGTTTATTTATTTTTCTTGTCGTCTTTCTCTCTGCATATTTTGAGTTTTTTTTTTTTTCAATTTTTTTCTATCGATTTGTGGATCATTTTATGTCTAAGGTCAGTTCTCTCTGTGTTGGTCTCCTTCAACCACTGCTAAGCTGTTCAGCATTCCCCTAATTAGACCCATCTGGTTTCCATGTCACTAATCACACCTTCTCTGTATTTAAACTCCCTGGTTTTTGTTGATCCTTGCTGGATTCTTTTATCTTCTGTGATGTTCTGTTCCTGCTGTGATATAACTGTAAAATCCTGAACTATTCCATCATTGAATCCTTTTTCACTCCAATGCTGCTTCTGCTCTGCCTGCATGTGGGTTCATTACAATACAAACCATGATGGATTTCTCTTCTGCAATGAAAAATAATGTCGTTTTTGTAGAGGGAGCTGTAACTTTATATTGACTACTTTTTACAGATTTTATTTTCTTTCTCTAAAACTCACTGAAGAAACACAAAACTGATGTAAACGTGCCTCATGGGAAACACCGTGCAGTCGCCAGCAACCAAATTGTTCTCCTGCGTCGTTCGTTACCAGATGAAGCCGTACGTGTCATTCTGCCTGCCATGATCTCGAAATATGTTCTGCGCTATTCATCTTTTCTATCATCAGCAGCCAAGCGCATTACTCCCAGTGCCTGAAGCAGACAAAAGAGACACAGTAAAGTTGAGCGTCAAAAGAAAAGTATGAATGAAATAACATCATTAGGCATTGTCTTGCTCAGTTCACTTAGGAGATAAAGTATTAATGGGAAACCTATGCCCAACTTTTTTGCTCATCGTGGGAAGAGTTCATCATAAGAAAACAAAACTATAAAATAATTTGATGTCATGAAAATTATTCTTTTGTTGGGTGAATCTTTGCACAATGCCTTGCAAAAACCTGGTGCTTCAACATTTTTATATTGTGCTACAATCACAAACTTCAGTGTAATTTTTCATGATTCTAAGTTACTGATCAACAATAATTACCGTATGTTTCGGACTAGAAGCTGCTACTTTTTTCCCGCGCTTTGAACCATGTGGCTTATGGCCCGGTGCGGCTTTTCTGTGGATTTCTCTTCAACCACCAGGGGGCTCTCTAGCAGGAAGTGAATCATTGGATGTCAACATTGGAAATCAAAGAAGAAAGCGCTAACTTTCATTTAGCACATGCTAGCAGCCGGAAAATACGGTAACTTTGCATAACTTTGAAGCGGAAAATTAAAACATCCATTTATTGACTACACCTGCTTACAAGTAATGCCATACAGAATGTTTCTGTACAGAATATCTGAAATATTTGAGGAAAAAAAACCCAACTTGGGAATCCAAAATACCTCACCTGTACCTCGGCTCAATGCAACTTTGATACGCTATTGGCTGGTGTTTGCAAAAACAGCCAATCCAGAAGTGCAATTTATTTTCCTTGGTGCTGATTGGCTGTAGAGATAAGGGAGGACGACTGTGGATGGTAACCGAGACAGTTTCCACTTTGCTTATTAATGCATATTAAGGTATAAGTAGTGTTTTAAGTATTACAATAGGCAGCTATTAGCATTTTTAAAAATTTTCTCAAGTATTCACAGACTTTAGCAACATGCTTGATACCAGAGAGTTCACTATATATCGCTATCAGTGCTGAGTCTTTTACAAAATAGCTCAGATTGGATTGAGAGTATTTGTGAAAATAAATGTTCAAGTCTTTCCACCAATTCCCACTTGGATTTAGGCCTCGACTGATCTAAATTTTTCCATTGTAACTCTGAATGTCCTTCCCATTCTCTGGAAACCTCTGAGATGTTTTCTTCAAGGATTGTCGTGTGTTTAGTTTCACACATCTTCCAATCAGCTCTAACCGGCACACCTGTCTACCAGAAAGTGGATCTTCTTCCAGATGTTTTGTGTGTCTCCTACAATGTCACTCCTCCTCAAGACTTGTGCATAACTAAAAATCTTTCTCACTGACAGAATCTCCCACCTGGCTTGTGAGTTTCTGCAGCTTCTGTGGAGTTACTAGATTATTGCTGCATCACAATATGTGTAAAAAAAATCAAGTGGATTAATAGAATTTGACTTTTTAAAATAAATTATTGTAGATTTCACGTAGACCAGGAAGTGAAATCACATTTCCAAGTATCCCGCTGATGCTTTCCACACATCACAGATCCAGAATCTCCTCTGTCATGAATAATTAATGTGTTTTGATTTTTTTCATGCAGCGGGCCACTAACGGGGAGAGTCAAACTTTTCTGCATCTACTTTGTTTTCCTCTTGGGGGTTTGTTTTTGGAGTTTGAAGGACTTCTAGACCCACAAGAATTGGATTTAGAGAAGATACCTGCACAAGCTGCACTGGTCTCCTGGTACACGTGTGCTGGAATTGATGCTTTGGCCCTCTTGAGATGTAAACCGCATCGCAGGATAGTTTGAAGGCTACAGGGAGCCTGCCTCGCGTAGAGACAGAGGCCGAGCCAGAAGAAAGCGAAAGGTAAGCTTGCGACGTCTCCTCAGCTGACCTCTTTTTACCTCCCTGCGAAACATGGATGCCAGCTGTCGTCATTGTATCCGGCGGGAAATTTCCCAAGTCAGCTAACAGCCGGAGGGGAGGAACCGTTGAACAACAGGAGCTGCAACTAGAAGCAGAGGAGTCGCTGTGAACCACCGACACACACTCACACACACTGCATCAGGCTGCTTAAACAAGATATGACACATGCCCCATTCCCTTACGCCAGCCAGTGACAAGTGATCAGGCGGTCTCATAACTCATGCAGCGCCGGGATAGTTGGAGCACACATTTAAATACATATCCATTCAAATACAGCAGTTCCTCTCTGTTATTTCATCATTTAACACCGTCAGAGTTGTGTTTGTGTGAGCCTGCGAGGATGCTAATTTGTATGCAAGCTCTCTCTTTTTGTGTTTGGCCCCTGAAATATACATAGATATAGAAAAAGCAGCAACGATTACCAACATTTAGGAAAGCGTGAGCTGTGAGTTGGAATTTTAAATGTGATCTTATAAACTGGAATTCATATTTGATGAGGGGTAGAGTATGATTTTTACTTTCCTTTGGTGAAAGAAAAATGGAGAGAGTCAAGGAGCCGTGTGGTTACTTATTTATTTATTTCTGTTTCGCTTTTCATTTTACATTCAAATAGCCCAACTCCAGGAAGGTAAAAAGACAAACGGACATTAGCTGTGGATAGTGAAAAGCTTGTATTCTTTTCCTCCAAATTTGCAATTTTCTGTTACATTGTGTTGACCTAAATATATTAAAGGCTATAGTAAAAACGTGACAAAATAAGGATGTTTTTTCCCCCCCACATTGTCTGATTAAATATGAGATGATATTGAAAACCCTACATTTCTAAAAGTTGCAGTTTGCAATTGCCAGTTGAAGACCCCTGAATTATCCTCTGATGATTATTATGCTCTGCAACTTCACTCACCATGATCTACCAAACTCTTCTTTTAATAAAACAATCATACGCCTGATTCTTTTCCCAAAATACTCTGAAAGACATTTCACTATCTCTTCTGTGCAACTGCCAGAAGAGGAATTTTTTTAGAAAGTCCGGGTTACCAAGGTCGAAGCATTTGTTTTCAGATACGAGTCCATGGAAGGAAAAAAAAAAAAAAGAAAGCCTGAGATTTTGTTGGAAACCTGTGGTGAAGTGATTGCAGTAAAAGAAAAAATTTATACCCAGGCTGCTTATCAGCCGGCGTTTGTTGAGAAGTATTAATATGTAACATCTTGCAGGGCTCTCCAGGACACTTGCCTTGGCTCCGAAGAGGGAGAGAGCCCGGTGTTATCGAGGCTTGGCAGTGTGACTTGGTGATTGTATCAGGCATGCTGACTGGATTCCATTAGGCAAAGCCCACATCTATGTCTGCTGAACATATTGGCTCACACTGCAGGAAACTAAGAAAGTGATAGGCCTGCAGCCATGACACATGAGCTATCATCCACCATCCAGAAAGGCATATCGGCGCTTAAACATTTACTGCAGACGTGATGCTGCAATGCAGAGTCCGCAGAAGGTTTTCATGAAAAGGCTGTTAGCTTGGTGTGAATGTTGTCTTTCGGTTTTCATACTTTGCTTCAGTGTTGTATCTTTTCTTTTTCTCTCTTGTCAACTTGCAGCTGCTGATTCAAGCACCGGATTTGCATTGGGGAAAACTAGGTTAAAGGTCAACCAGAATGAGGGCGGTTTCTGAAGGGTCTTACTGGGGTGCATCAAGATCTTGGTGCAGGAAACGTCTGAGGTTTCCTGCACCATGGCTTATTGTCATGGTGGTCGCATTATGTGCTCCTGGCAGCCTGGTTGGAGCGCCTTTGCTTGTTATCTGAGAATTTGAACAAAGACATGCCATGATTGCCTCATGCAATGGTTGCAGTCTGAGCACAAAAAGGCAAAGAGCAAATCTGGTTTTGCATTTAGTGATGGCAATGGAGTAGCATGGAAAAACCAAGGGTTTATAAACACCAGTTGCTTTGCACAGAGGGTCTGGGCTCTTGGCTGTTGAGAAACAGCTCCTTCCTGGAGGTGGAGACTGTGTTGAGGTTTGAAATGTTACCCTGAGCCTGATTTTGAGATTGTGTTGTTTAAAACAATCTATTGGATGCTGTTTCTAAAGGATCCTGTTCCTGCTGGTGAACGTCTGTCAATGGCTGGTACCTCATTGTCCCGTGGAAAGTTTTGTGACGTATTTTATCATTGCAAAACTGCAAATGAAAAAGATCCAGCTGACTGAAATGCTGTTGATGCTACCTTTCCTCTTCATGGTTTTAAGCGACCCAGCTGAAAAGTTGTGTTGTGAGTTGGAGAAGACGACGTTTTTTGTTTCACTGGTTTTAAAAACTACATTGACAAGTGGATTTTGTGAATTTGATCAACTTCAGGGAGTGATGAGGCACCTGCGACCCCATTGATTTTGTCTTAATCCTCTGTTTTGAATACTTGCCTCTTGTCTTTCTTGTTTGTGTTTAGTTGTAATTATTTTGTGATTATCGGTTATTCCCCTTTGCTTAAATTCTCTTCACAGATCTGTCATTAGTCAATTTCCTTCAGCCCTGTGGCGTTGCTCTCCTGCTGATTTGTAACGGCTGAACCTGTTTCTGCTAATTACCTATGCAGCCTTTATTTTTCCTGTTCTCAATGTTAGAAAAATGGAAAAAACCTACTTCAAGAAAAATAGAGGTAAAAAATAGAGGTATGAGAACATCTTGCAAACTTAAATATTAGTAAAAGAAAAAGACAGCACATGTTTTCAAATGTAGGTGTTTATTGCTAATGGAGGGAAAATATCAAATATATTGGGTGTCATGTAATATTCAAGCTTTATTAACACTTTGTCTAATTAAAAGGATAAACTAACACTGTTTTATAACATAAATTGGCTTCAAATTCAAGTTTTGTGACACAAAACTTGCAGCACAGCAGTATGCTCTGCCTCTTCCTGCCTGCTTCTGAAACTGTGCGTTTTGTTTCAGATGTTGGTGTTCATTCATTTTCTTCACAGGCAGCTTCCAGGCTCAGGCCTGAGTTCACAGTTCCCTCATAGCTCAGACAAATGCATTGTGTTTTCCTGTAAGGATTATCTACAGAGGCAAAAGGCTTCAGAGACGCTGCCAAACAAAACCCTAATTACTCACAGCGCAGCGCGCTCCTCCACTAGCAACGGCGGTGGCTCTGAAATGTTCCTACATGAGTTACTGGGCTTTGTAAGGTGTAACGACAACAGACATAAATCTTAGATCCTTAGCAGTTTCTTTAAAAGATTAAACTCCTAAAAGCTTTTTTAAAATAAATAAATCCTCTCCAGAAGCAGCAGTAGTCTGTCTAACAAACTAAACGTGTAATCTTCAGCCTGTTTTTAAAACAATGCTCTAAAGATTTAATTGTGAGCATTTCACACACGTTGGAACTAATTAAAGTTTATATAATCAATATTACTGAATTTTTTTTATGCACTTGAAACCAGAAGTTTATATACACCAAATAAAATGGCACAAATACATTTAGTATTCAAATGTTGAGCTGAGTGACGAAAAACAGTAATATTTTAAACAGGTGAATCTGAAGAGGCCAAAAAATTTAAAATGTGCACAGAAACACAAAATAGAGCCATAAATTACTTATTTATGCAGTTTATCAGAAAAAAGGTTGATTTAGAGGTTAGTTGCACTTTAAAGTCTACAAAACTAAACTGCCAGAGTTCCTGCCGTTTGGTACGTCATCAAATATATTTTGTTTTCCACTAAAATTCAAATAAACTATTTGAAAAATATACAATCTGAATTAGATTTTACACTCTATCTCTTGCAGCTGAAGTGAAAATTAAAGACCTCTCCATTTTTTGTAAGTGGAAAAACTTGAAAAAGCACTATTATTATGAGCTAGAATAATTTAAACTTATTTTTGAACTTTATTAAAGTTGTTTCTCTGGTTAAAAACACAAAGGTGATGTACGATTGTGTCCTTTCTGTTTTTATTACCGTGAAAACCTATAAAAAAAAAAGTCGCTTTGCAGCAGATACAAATACATGAAATGCATTGTCTTTACAAAGTGGGCACAAACTTTCATTTGTTCTCCAAGCCTCATAACATGCACTGAAACTGCAGACAGGAACAAATAAACAAATAAAACAAAGAAAAAATCAATAATACATAAACGCGAGTCACATTGACTGACTGGCAAAGTTTTTTCCCGCTTTCAGAAGTTGCTTGTTTCTTGAGCGTAGCCGAGGGGAGAAACTGCGCAGTCATCCAGCAAATAAGAGAGCAGCTCTGTGATTTAGAAAGAAGCTTCCCTGTCAGGTAGCCGGTCCACCTGAGACTCCGATCATTCTGGGCGTTCAGCCGCCCGCTGATGGATGGACACACTTCTTTTATTGCTTTTTCTGCCCTTTGATCATCCTATTGTGAGCACACTATTTCAAGTTTTATCTCCGCTGCAACATTCTTTGATTTATTTTACGTTGTGCACCAGGAGACTTGTGGTTTTAAGAAGGTGGCTTCAAGGAGAGCGAAGTGTTTTCCCCTCTGGTTCACGCCTACATGTGTGTGTGTGTGTGTGTGTGTGTGTGAGACAAGGAAAGACTGAAAAATCATTCCTCTTGTTGATTAAGTTTCTGCAACACAAATCACCACATGGCCTTGATTTTTACTGGCAGATGCACAGACAAACACCAAGACAGACCCAAACTGATGCAGAGTTCTGGTTCCTAATGAGCATCTGGGAGTTATTTAAGGCCACAACACTAACTCCTATTTAAATCAGCAGGACGGGCATGAAGAACAGCCATAAATTAAGGGAAAAGTGCTGAACTTGCTCTCCTGTTCAATATCTGCTCTGTATAGTTCAAAAAGAAGTTCACACAAACCTCATAGGCATGAATTTTTTATTCATTTTTTGGCTTTTAATGATGCATTTGAACCTTTATTTCGTCTGGGAAATTATGCTGAACACAACCTTGATAATTCCTAAAAACCTGCTGCAAATGTTTTAATTTAAGGCCAAATTTATTGTCAAAATCCTACATAAATGCACAAATATATGCATATATATATATATCATTTCTATTATTAATAATCAACAAGTTACAAAGAAAATGTTTTACAACCACTTATCAACTTTTGGGATCATTTTGAGTAACTGAACTGTTTCCCTCTCAAAAATAACAGGTTAACTAGTTAATTGAGCTAATCACAAACTTACATTTTAATCAGTTTTTTCAATCATTTTCAATAGAGTTGATGTCTGAGTTATTACAAAATAATAACCAGTTTTGATTTTTGTTTATGGTTTAAATTTGGAAATATTTATTTTACCCACATTGTGGAATGCAAAAGTACCACTGACAGTGAAACAGTCCCACAGCATGATACTCCCATCACAGTGCCTTACAGCTGGTGCAATGTTCTTACATTTGAATGCCTCACCTTTCACTCATTCAAACATATTTCCTGTCACTGAAGCAAACGATTCACTACATCTATCATTATCTTAAACTTCTTCAAGGAAACACTTGGTTTGTCCTGGAACTCTAAATTAAAAGACTATTTCACATTTTTCTAAAATTTAAACTGAGATTATATACTAAACTGAGATTCTTTAAAATGCATTTTGAGATTTGTCATCTTTTATTCATGCTATAATGTTTTCAGTTCATTTTGGGCATTAAGAGAAGACAATGGTCAAAAACTGGATTGGATTATTTTCACTGATTGGAAATTCCTTAAGGTGCGCTTTGTGATTTATTAAACTTTCATCGGTAAAAACAAACAAACAAACAAGCATCAATTATTTACATATTTTTAAATTTACTTACTTCCTGCTCAAATCCTTAAAAATAGTTTGGCCATTTAGCAATATCTTTTTGGAGAAAAATCTAGCAGTTAAGCTAACAAACCAGCAAAGCCTTGTTTTACAGCGTATAAAAGAAAAATCAGAGAATAACTCTCATAGCCTTGAAATAACTGACAATTTGACATGCAGCTCGCAGTTCTTGTTGCATTATGACACCAGATGCAGTCAAGCAATTTGCAGCCAGGTGCCCTTTCTTGTAACACACTGAACGTAAATTCTGTGCCTCATTACTGAGCCTGCTAGGAGAAAATGCTTCAACACCCAGCTTCTTTATTTCTTTGCAGGAGTTTTTCACTTTACCTGAAGCAAAGCTCATTTCACTGGAAAATTGGCTCCCCTCCTCTTCCCCATTCTCTCAGCCTGCCTCGCTAAATTCAGCCGTTATTGTAGTGCCTCAAGCGCTAATCCAATTAGCTATAGGAAGCTAATGAAGCTATCTCTCATTTGAGCCTGTCACCTGCAAAGAGGGGGGCAATGTGGAGTATTTTAAAGTTTTAGGAGGAACAGAGGATTCACATTTCTCAAGTATGCAGAGTATTGAATATTAAACACATGAACTGCTTGGTGGCATTAGAAAAGAATCAGAAACGGGCTTCAAAACCCTCATTTTACCCACCAACGACCTGCTAATAAATTTGCTCCTGGAGTGAAAGTTCTGGTTGCCCTTCAGTGACTCACAACGTCATAATTAAACCTGAACATTTTACTCTGCTGACCGTTCTGACCTCGGCTTCTGGCTTCGTTTTAGATTCCTTGGACCTGCTCCGATCCATTAGGGGCCGTAAACATATCTTCAGCTACAAAGTGCTCGCCCCGGGCTGCCCTCTGCAGCCAGGATCGCACACAGCTGCCATATTTCTCTCAGTGCTTCATTTAATGCCATATGGTGTCAGAGCTCACCAAGCCTCCAAAAACAGTGTGGGAGGCGAATTTAGCACCTGCCTGCAGCGATATTTTAAAATGAGTTAACGATGGATTTCGTGGCACTTTGCCTTCTCACAACGGCACAATGGAAAGCAAATGTTTTAGGGTATTAAAGTGTCTGAATTATAATTGTGGAAATATTTTAGTTGTGAGCAGGCAAAGCAACTCTGGATGGTTTCAGTTAATCCTATTGTTGTAATTCTTTGTTAAAAGTGTTGGGTATGTTGACAGGAGGCCATCTGGATAATTTTTGTTTTTTAGCATAAAATTCAACTCATGACAACAAGGCAGGATTTTAAAGTATATATATTTTTAAGAAAATAAGTACTTTCTTCAATTATTTAATCAGTATGTAGAATAATTTCATTCTACTTGCTTAAGTAGAGCAACTTTCTATCTATACCCCCTAGAGCCAAAATTACTTCATTAGTAGTTTATTATGGCTGTGTATAAACTTTATGTGCTATGCACTCACTGGCCACTTTATTAGGTACGCCTGTCCTACTGCTCATTAATGCAAATGTTGAATCAGCCAATCACATGGCAGCAAAGCAATGGATTTAGGTATGTAGACGCGGCCCCGATGATCTGCTGCAGTTCAAACTGAGCATCAAAACGAGGAAGACAGGTGATTGAAGTGACTTTGAACGTGGCCTGGTTGTCGGTGCCAGACGGGCGGGTCAGAGTATTTCAGAAACTGCTGATCTACTGGGATTTTCATGCGCAACCATCTCCGAGGTATACAGGTTTGAAAAGGAGGAAATATCCTGTGAGCGCAGTGCCTTGTTGATATCAGAGGTCAGAGGAGAATGGCCTCGAGCTGATAGATGGAACAGTAACTCAAATAACCACTCATTACAATCAAGGTGTGCAGAAGAGCATCTCTGAATGCACAACACATCGAACCTCGCGACAGACAGGCTGCAGCAGCAGAAGACCAACCGGGCGCCACTCCTGTCGCATAAGAACGAGAAATGGAGGATACAATTCACACAGAGGCTCATTAACTGGTCAATAGCAGATTGAAAAAACGTTGCCTGGTCTGATGAGTCTGGATTTCTGCTGCGACATTCAGATGGTCGGGTCAGAATTTGATGTCAACAACATGAAAGCCTGGATCCATCATGCCTTGTATCAACGGTTCAGGCTGCTGGTGCATTGGTGGAATATTTTCCTGGCACACTTTGACCCATTAGTACCAACTGAGCATGGTGTCAACGCCACAGCCTACCTGAGTGTTGCTGCTAACCATGTCCATCCTTTCATAACCACAGTGTACCCATCTTCTGATGGCTACTTCCAGCAGGATAATGTGCCATGTCATAGAGCGCAGATGATCTCAAACTGGTTTCTTGAAAAATGAGTTCGCTGAACTCGAATGGCCTCCACAGTCACCAGATCTCAGTCCAGTAGAGCAGCTTTGGGATGGGTGGAACAGGAGATTCACATCATGGATGTGCAGCCGTCAAATCTGCAGCAACTGGACGATGCCATCATGTCAATATGGACCAGACTCTGTTGGACGTTTCCAGTACCTTGTTGAATCTCTGCCATGAAGGATTAAGGCAGTTCTGAAGGCAAAAGGGGTCCAACCCAGTACTAATAGGGTGTGCCTAATAAAACGGTGTGTGTGTATATATATATGTAACCTTATGTGCTGTAGATATATAGCATGTGAGATTCCTCTTTTAGACTAAACCAAAGTATAATTTCTTTCTGCCCAATGCAATGTTATTTCTTCATGACATTTTAAGACCCGTTATCTTCACTGTACAACCACTGGGAGCAAAAACGGCTCCGTTTTATGCTCTAAAACTTTCTTGTATGAGGTGTCACTATGAAATAAAGCATGAGCAACACAGCGCTGAGGTACTTCGGTTTGGATTTTGCTTCTTTGTTCAGACGATGCAGTAGCACTTTCCAGGCAGGGCTGAAAATAGCCAGTGGCAGAGTTTTGGATGTTAACGTCTACCTGAGCACTATTGTACATAAAAGCAGCGTGGAAGTCTCTGTAGTTCCATTCAATGTGGGGATTTCACCGACATCACATTTCTGTGGTAGCAGACAACTTGCCTATTAAGCTCGAACATGTCTATTTAAATTCAGAGTGGTGGAAGTCGTTGCACCTGAGTCTGGAGCATTTCTCTTCTTTCTTTTTCTGCAGCAGGTAAATTTCTCCGTGGTGTGAAAGTAAAGGACAAGCCATCCTGTGTGTCATATTTCAGCGTAAATCTCACCTGATTCAGGTGCTGTGCTACACATTCCAGCTCTGTTCTGCGGTGCTTTGTGTGTGTGAAGGGCTAGAAAGGCATTTGTTGATTTGGCTTGTTCTTCCTGGGGCCCGTAGAGCAGTGTCAGACCTTGCCTGTGGTGCTGCCAGCCTCTTTGACGCCCTATTTCGCTGTCGTGATGACAGCTCTGCCTTTTTGCCTTTCCTGAGCTTTTACAGGTTGTGTTGGAACATTGTGAAAAAGAAGCACAGGGACCATCAGCCTGCTGCTGGCGGTTCATTTTATATACGATAAAATGAGGTCAGATTTTGTCAGCCGTCGATTCCTTTTAATTTACAAAATATGCAGAGTTTTTGCAAAAATATTCACAGTTGCTGAATTGGTTTGAATCTTGTCAGGTTGCTGTGTATTTGCATCTAAATAAATTGTGACATAAAACTTCATGTCGGTCGATTACAGAATATACGAATACATGGAAGCATGTGGTGAGAATGGATACATTTGCAAGGTGTTGCACAAAAACGACTTTCTTTTCATTCATGAATCTTTAAACGATCACGGCTAGAGAACATTTAAAACAAGCTGCAAAACAACAAAACCGTGGCACTCTTGGCATTCCACAGACTGATTGTATCTGGGAACATTTGGAACAAAGGAGAAGTAGAAAGAGCTCCCTGCATTCAAAACTCTACCATAGGCTGCGCTCACAGATTGCACTGCTTCATCAGAGAGGAATTGCAGTGTCACGTCGAGACTTCAAAACGCAAGCTTTTACTTCAAAGGGAGCGTTTGAAAGCCGCCTGCTTCATTCTGCAGGATTTCTCTGTTGTGTCGAGGAGAGGCTGGCCTCTCGACGCAGGTGCACAGGACAAACACTCATCTCCACACTTCTCATGTCTGTGCAGGAAGATCAAACACATGATGCTAACTGAAGTAACGTCCACCCTCTGTCTGTGCTGAGGACATTGACTCCAGGTAATTGTAGCTTTACAACAACCAGACTCTTTAAAAGCAGGATGGTGACATAAAAGACAATTTTTGCCATAACATTTAATAAAGACTGTTTTTATAACTTCGACATTCCTGCTGCTGCCTTGTTGTACCTCATATTCACCCTGCTGCTTGGTGTTAAAGCCTGCTAGAAAAAAGTTAAGCCCCCTCTAATCTGAAATTGTGCAGCTCAGAGAAAGACACAGGAGTCAGATCTTCAGGCTGACCATCGGCTACGTGCGTCATAAACTTTATTATCATGTTGCAGCGTCTGAATCTGAGTCTTGCTGCAGAAGTTAGGCAAGTCCACATTACTAGGGCTCTAAATTATTCAGAGTAAGCTGAATGGTTGCACAGCTAAATCAGGCAGAGGTAATAAGTATCCTTGTCACGCACAGTCATTTTTGCACTGCTGGACTTTTTATTCTTTAGATGTTGTTTTCTGGAGAAGCTTTCAGCCAAATGTCAGCATTCATGTTTTGCTAGACAAGAGCTTACTTTGTCAGGACTTTCAGCTTGTAGGCGTTTCGTATCTTTTGTTTGCAGTGAATGGCTGAAACACCTTGAATAATAAACAGAAGATTCCAGTCTGTTACATTCAGCTGATGACGGTAGCAGTACATGATTTAACCTAAAGTGTAATTCTTCTACTTTCACTCCTATTTCTCTTTGTCTTTGTTTACCTGCAACGCCTGTGTGATGTAATATTTTTTGTCAACTGTATCTCACTGGGGCTCAATGGAGTCTCTGCAGATGTCAGCATGCAGGCCATATTTAATATGCACTTGCAGCAGCACACAAACACAATAAATAAAAACAAAACAAAAACAACAATGATTGGATCTAAGAGGAAAAAACAAAAAATAAGATTATTTTAAAGGAATGCAGTGAGGAGAGCTCTACTGTTTTCTCAGTGTGGAAACTTTCTCTCGAAAGCTGCGTTAGTATTTTAATGAAAAATTTAGCTGTTCTTTCACAAAATTGGTAAAATCACTAATGAACACACAATATTGCATCATAAAAAGCAGAATGGCAGGGAAAAATTATATATTAAGAAGTCTAAAGCAAAAATATTATTTAATATATTTAAAATGGAAATAGGATTTTTTTTTATTGATTAATTTTTTTAGTTTTTTTTATTAGATTTATTAGGAACTTTTAAAATAGCACTTGACAATAAAAACTATTTTTGCAAGAGATTTCCTTAACAAAAAAATTGTTGAAAGTTTGAGATCACTATCTTTTCCCGACAGCTGATGAAATGTTTTAAATCAAATTAATCAAGCATATTTAATAATTGCTTGCCTATAAAAATAATAATAAAAATACGTTGAAATAATTATCAGCAGCCTATGACGACTCAAGAATTGCGTAAAGAATTTCTAAAGCTTAAAAACGACAGTAGTTGCAGGTAGAAGAGTAACATCACAGATGTTGTCAACTTCCCACTCAGAGAAACATCTGGGCCATCGTGAATTTAAATTAGACTGTTTAGTTCACTCAACCAGGAAACAGACTTTAAATAAAACAAGGCCTTGTTAAGAGTTGTTTTGTTTTTTAATTCCAGGAGGTAACAGACTGCAAGGAGGCTCATCTTCAGCGACTGATGCAGACCATTATATGATGAAACCTTGCTAGGTTTACAGAGGATTAAAGCAAAAGGTCTCCAGATTTTTAAACCCTGCAGATATTTCTGAAGTGCATGTAGCTCGTGATCTAATGGCATCAGTAGAACATCATTGTTTCTGTTTTTTTTCCAAGGAAGGCATATTCTTTGAGATTAACAACAGGTTTTAACTCATATTAACTCAAAAAACAAAGTAACCTCCAACTTTATACAAACAGTGTAGAAATCCTGTTAACTCAACCTAAAATGTATTTTAAATAAAACTACCAAACTGTAAACTTACTGTGCAAAAGCTTACTTTGATTTACCAAACATTGTTATATTGACCGTAAAATCAATGAAGAGCCTGGGCTTCTGCGGATTGGTTTGGTGATTGGATTTTTCTCTTAATGCATAAAATGAGTAGAAATACAAAAGTTGTTCAGTTTTCTTCCAACATTTGAAATATAAATCAACAGTCTGTCGGAGTTGCTCCAGGTAAAGTAGCATCTTTTGAGCCATTTCTGGGATAAATTCTGGTTAATTTAAATGTGAAGGGCGTCTTGCATGTGAAATACCTAAGGTTTAAGATTAAAGTCTCCAGTAAAAACTAGGAACTGCATGTAACAAAAGTTGTGGGATGAAATTAAGTTTTTATAGCCATTGTAAAAAGTATCAGACACATTCCAAATGCCCAAAGTTGTGCATCAGGACATCTCTTCACCTGGTTGTCGAGTTATTTGACTCAAAGCAGCAGATTTCACACAATCAGTGTTTTTGAAACAATAATGCAGAAACAATGTGACCAACTTTGCTGCTTATATTTGACTTACAGGGTAAAATATCAGCCAGGTGTTGCTAATCAACCTGACTGCTTCCCTCTATATAGCATCTGTTAGCATCTGAAATGCTAAGAGCCACTGTAAAAATCCAGCCAGCTTCAGTCAACATGTCAAACTTTAGACGCAACAAATGGAAAAAGGCCAAAGTAGCAGAAACATTTCTCTCTTGAAGCTGCAATATGTAACTTTTATAAAAAAATATATTTTTTTACATATTTGCTAAAACTGTTTATGTTGTCACAGTATGATATGAGACAGATAACATGTGAACGAATATTAGAAAAAAAGTTTCTGACCAGGTTACACAGATATGACAGTTTGAGTGAGTTTAGAAATCCTTCTCCAACAAAGTCTGAAGATGACAGTGTTGCATAGAAAACAGCTACTGAGAATCATTGCAACTGAATGCTGCAGAAGCTTAGATTTGCATTTTAAATGTTGTTACTTTTTAATATGTAAGATGCCTTGAGATGCCTTTTAAATAAATAAAGTGAACTGAATTAATCACATGTAAACACAGCCAGGAGCTTGAGACCTAGAGCATCTGTTTCAGATATTAGAGGTCGCCTGCTGAGCTTCATTACTGCCCTGCATAAAGCCAGTCTGGGTCTTATGACTTTGGAGCGAGAACAGGTTGTTACATCACATCAGTTTGGATTTAATGCCAGTATATTCGTGTGGTACGACCAGATCAATTTTAAGAACCTACACGTGTATCCACAATGCTTGACTGCACAGCAACTGTTGGAAGATTTCCAAGCTTCCAGTCATTAAAGTTATTAAATTAGGGGCAGCCCATTCCCCACTGTTATGAGTAAGAAAAAAAAAATGCCCACAAGCTATAGTCATGCTACGTTGTGGCAGCGCCTCGTGTCGGATGATCATTTTGCTTAACAAGAGTAATTATCACATTCAACATGACTAACTTAATTCCAGCTAAATTGGTGTGGTCCTCCTCAGGCGTCACATTCCTTCCATGTTATTTCACATTGTTGCTCATCTAAAAACCCTGTTGTGCTTTAAAGAACTGCACAGGAAGATAAGCAACTTACAGCCAGTATCAGAGGGAAATCAGAAATCGTTTTCCAATATTGGCTTTGGTAATTAGGTGTAATTTACAAGTGCTGATTTGAATCCGTGATAATGGAATCTGGGAAAAGAAGTCTTAACAATTTATAACTGTAAGTAAAAGATTTAAGTCAAATGTTTTTTGGCAACTACTTGATTTGCAACTTATAGGATAAATTATGCAAATCAACTTTTTATTAGCTTTATAATGCTATTCCCTCATCAAAAACATACCTTGATTGTTGCTTTGACTCTTTCATTAATGTTTGAGAAATCACTCTTGAGTCTCCCATGGCAACCACCCTGGGGTGCCTAAATGCTTGCTTATACAATTGCCCAAATCTCTGCCTTGGAACATCAGTCTACTTAGCTTCAGCCCCACAGAGCACCTCTCCCCCAAACCTTCCCACTCTGCTCCTTCAGACTAGTGGCAGCAGCAACTAGCAACTACAATGCTCTTAAGAGAATGCCGTCCATTGTAAGCATCATCAGTGGGCGTCATTGTTGTGATAACGAACTGAAAGGTTATGAGCTCCTTAAAGAGGCTATGATGCAAACTCAAATTTCCTTTAAGTTGTTTTGACACTTACAGTATTTTCAAGGCAACATAGTTACTTGATAGTGCTATAAAATGGCACTATGCACCTGGAAAATACATAATACGCCCCCATAATAAGATTTAAGGTGTGTTCAGATTCAAGGGCAGCGTTCCTGGAAGAGGCCGGGTCCTTTGTCAACCATGCTGACCAAAAGTTAGCGGCTGTGAAATTGGATGGTCTAGCATTCAGATTTATTCCTGCCCTTACCTCGGCATACATCCTGTCGCCTGGCAACCGTGACGGCGCTCAACACAAGCTGGTGAAAATGGAAGTTAAAATATTCCAACGCTTCTTTTTTAATTATTTAAACTGTTTAATTAAATTATTGGAATAATTTAATCCATTAATTTTTGATAACATGATAAAAGCCTAACCACGCTATCGCTTCTTGTAAGAATTTATTTATGTCTGTTTTACGGCTGTAGGGCAGTTAGGGGAAGACAAGTTCGCTTGTCTTTCACATTTTGGAGAATTGTGGAGCTGAACTGGTCGGTGTAACAAAATATTTAATCTTCATTGGTTTTTAATTATAAGGTTCACCTTAAAAAGTATAAAAACTAAATTCTGTTGTTAAAACCAAATATTTTTAAAAAGAATCTCGGCTGCAGGTACAAACATATTTATGTCGGTTTTGTGGTATGAAATTGTTCATAAATACATTTTATACAAAGGATTACATGAAAATATGACTAAATTTGCAGAGTAAGTTCAGTTTCTGCAGTGACAGATTAATTTACATAAAAACTTTTTACATCCATATATGACGAAGTTTATATCGTATGGGTGAGATGGAAAGAGCATCTTGCATTGAATAAAACTGACAGCACTTTGAATCTTTACAACAAAACAGAAATAATAAGGATCTATTCACAGGCTTTATCACAACACATCTGTTTGCAGTCTGATTATTGGTCTGTGAGAACACAGAGACGTACATGTGGGCTGAAAGGGGGTGAAATGAATGTCATATCAGCCATCTCAGTCCAAATGTCAGCTGGGCTTTTTTCTGATAAAGCGACTGAGTTATCAAACTGCTTCCTATTGCTGGTGCCATGGTGACAGGAAGGCATGAAAGAGGTGAATTCAGAACCTGATAACACCAGGAAATAGATGTTATGACTTCATCTTTGTGTCGGTTTTGTGCTATGAAATTGTTCATACCTGCAGCCGAGTTTGTCCTTAAAAATATTTCTGGGCTCGTTATTAAGAAAAGCTCCAGAACTGACCTGTGTGTTATTTTTAGCATTGCAAACAGACACAGGGAGACATTTTGTTTAATCACAGTTTATTTTACTGGGATTTGATGTAAAGAATAGACATTTTTACTAAATAATGTTATTCTCTTTTGTACAGACAAGTTAAGCAAAGTATAAAGGCCCACATTTGTTATTTACAGATGAATGGTCAATTATTTCAGTTGAGAGGGACATATCCCAAAAAGTTGCAGCCAGTACATGCCAAGAATAAGATAGACAGAAGTTTGTAACGTGCTCCATATTGAGTTTTGTCTCTCACTCTCAAATGCCATATCTCCCACAGCTAATTGTTTTTGCCTGTTGCACTTTTCAAGTTTATTCCCCCGGGATTACAAGGATTGCAGAAGACCAAGAACGATCGCATGTCTTCATCTATTCTAAGTTCTTGCTGCGGCAAAATAAAGTAAAACAATATCATCATTCCTACAGGTTCAAAAAGTGAACTTGTGCTTTTCTGCTTATTTTGAGTTTATATTTTTCACAAAACAATTTTTTTCCCTCTTCAGCTCTGATTAGCTTTTCAAGTTTTATAACAAACTGGCATGACGCAATGTGAGCAAATACTCCCAATGACTGCACTGATGCAAATATTGCACCAGTCATAAAATATTTGTTGCACAAATATATTCAGAAGGAAACAGTCAGTTTGCAAACTTGCCATCAAATGTTTCTTTGCTCTCTGTACTTTGCATAAGAATAAAGTCTTATTTTAAATTGTCTTTGATCAGAGATTTGGATTTTAAAGTTTTGTGCAGTTTGGAGATTGCACTGAGATTACCTCTCAAACATGACAGTTTAATTAACTTTGCTGCCCAGCAAAAACAGGAAACCAGAACTCTGATTATTCATTCATTCATGAGTTTTCTTTAGTAGGTGGATAACCGCTTAAAATATTCACAGAAAGAGGAGAAAAACAAAAACAAACTTGTTGTTGGTTGAAAATTGTGTAGAGTGATGTTTGCTTTCCCCCTGTTGCTGCTGTTCTCTTTCACTCATAAGAACCCATAATTGTGACGGTCAGCAGCAAAAAAAAAAGAGAAAAATTACGAACATCCACCATTTTTCTGTACCCGGATTTGAAAGACAGAAATAGCACAGTTCTTTCCTTTTCATAACAAGATGTCTCTTCCTCCACGGGAGATTTTTAAGGCTTTTCAAATTAGAAAAAAAAGGACAGAAAATATTGTACATTTTGTCTCCTAAAGAGCAGGACAAGGACAAAAACCCATTGCTTAAAATGACTTGATGTGTCACTGTTTGACATGGGTGCTGTTAAATGTTGCCCAAGAGTTTTTTTTTAAAGTAGTCCACTGCCTATTTTCCAGACAAGAACTCAAATTTACTTTGACTGTTTCTGCTGTATTGGGGCCTCAAATCAACCTCCCCTTTAGTTGTTTCCAGTTCATTTGCTGGAGCTAGAAAGCCTCCAAATCACAACATAAAAAATACTCATAATCTAGTTTTCCACTTTTTATAAATGAAAACACAACTCAGAAATGTTAAATGAAGAGAATGAATAATTAATTCTTTTA
This sequence comes from Phalloptychus januarius, assembly GCA_902982915.1. Taxonomy (NCBI): domain Eukaryota; kingdom Metazoa; phylum Chordata; class Actinopteri; order Cyprinodontiformes; family Poeciliidae; genus Phalloptychus; species Phalloptychus januarius. Next base: position 9,336,500 of record CADWAE010000362.1, read on the forward strand.
CAGACTAGTTTTTATTAAACTGGATAGATGGATTGATGGCCGGCCATCTGGACCGTCCATTCCTTTAAACCACAACAAAGAATGTTTTGAATGATGGGGAAAAAAAAAAAGAAAAAGTTTTTTTATTAGCTTATTGGTGGTGTGAGCAGGGCTGCACAGTGGCACAGTTGGTAGAGCTGTTGCCTTGCAGCAAGAAGGTTCTGGGTTCGATTCCCAGCCCCGGTCTTTCTGCATGGAGTTTGCATGTTCTCCCTGTGCATGCGTGGGTTCTCTCCGGGTACTCCGGCTTCCTCCCACAGTCCAAAAACATGACTGTCAGGTTAATTGGCCTTTCCAGATTCTTCCTAGGTGTGTGTGTGCATGGTTATTTGTCCTCTGTGTCCTGTGTGTCTCTCGCCCGGAACGTCAGCTGGAGAGGCACCAGCACCTCCCGACCCCACTAAGGGACAAGGGAGTATAGAAAATGGATGGATGGTGTGAGCACTTTTACTCTCCCCAAAAAACACTTTGCAGAAAAAATTTGAGATCTGTGAAGGTATACAGATGGAGACAACAGATTCCTTCCCCACCCTCCAAAAGCACCACGAGTACTCCAAATATTTCTTGCCATAAGATCATAAAGTTGTTTTTTGCTTTTTTTTCTAATTTTTCAGTTTTATTCTTGAAAGTTATTATAACTGTCATGATCTACAAGTCCAAGAACTATTGGAAGAAAAATGTTCTTTTAAAAAGTGCATCAGTGTTATTGGCTTCGTCCATCTTCTCTCTTCTTTCTGTCTCTCCGGTTCTGCTGGAGCTTTCTTCTCGCTTAAAGGAAATCATTACTCCCACTGTTGTCTTGTGCTTGCTCAGGAAGAAGAGTTACATTCAAGCTTTGTTTTATTTTTTACATTTTATAAAATAAACTGAAAAGTTTCTGCTGCTTTGATGTTGTGCTTTCAAACAGAACACGCACACAAAAAGCAAAAATGCGTCTTTTCCAATTCAAATGGAGCAGATTTTACTCATCCAAAAAATTCCTTCTGCACTTGCAATGTTTTTGATTTATCTGCTTGTTCTCACTGGAAAGCAGATGCTCAGATGTGACGCTCCCAGCTTTGAGCAAATTACATTTAAAACCACTTAGCGTCGCCATAAATTATAACTCAGCTGCTTCTAATGTTTCTATTCAGTTTCCCTTCTGTTTTGTTCAAAATGCTCAAAAAAGTAAATATACGTAGGTGATTTAAACACCCCTTCCTTTAAACAGAACTCTTTGTAGCTAATTTAGAGAACTGGTCACTATTTGCAGAACTGCAACAACCAAAACCCACAAAAGCTGAAGGATTGCAGGAAAAGGAGTTTCAAGTACTGCTGCCATGCTGTTACAGTTAAATATAACATTATTGACGGGATATGAATCACAGGCTCCTGCGTCACAATCTCACAGCTTGTTGACTTGACTTATTGAGAGGCAGTTTTCAAATGATTTCTGTGAAGCCTTAATGCTTTACTTCATCATGAGTCCATCTGGGTAAGGTGAGGAGATGACTGCAGCAGAAACGGTGAGAATAATTTCAACCACACATTGTGGTTTTAGAAAAGAAATTCACAATTTTCAGGAATTAATAACCACACAACACCTATAATCCATTTTAAATTGAGGATTTTTGCTACATCTTCATTCACCGCCAATTAAATCTTTCTTACATGGTAAGCTAAAACCTTTTGCTCAGTTTCTGCTTCCACAGGTAACGTGTGCGCCGTCAGGAGATTGTTTTTTTTTTTTTTTATATCTGATTAGATAAATATGTGGATGTGGTGACTCAGGGAACAATGAAGAATGGAGGCAGTAATGTAAAATATAAATAGGGTGTTTCTTTTTCACCAGCATGTTGCAAGAAGAAGGACTCATCTTATATATTTCTGAAAGTTTTATTCAGCTACCGTGTCAGTGCGTAATGTAAATCATTTATATTTTGGCAGCTTGTTTAGTTTTCTGCACAAGAAGTCCAGAGAGCAAGTCGAAGGCAGACTCTCCTGGAATATAAACCTCTTCCTAAAAATCGCTAATTTTAGAGGAACACCTCAGAGTTCTTCTTGATAAATCAGAACAACTTCCAAAAGCTACATTTTAAGCATTTATTAATGTTAATTCTGAAGATTAACCTAAGCTTCATGAAGAATCAATTAAATGTCAATCAGAGACATAAGATCCAATAAACTGAAGGCTGCAGTTAGAGCAAAGTGTTTGTTTTTTTTAACGCATAAGCAGAATCACAGCAGATCTCCTCAGTAGCAAGTCCGAGTGGACCCCGCTGAGGTGAAAACGAGGCGATGCTGACGCTCAGGGTAGTAGCTGTGGGGGTCCGAGTGGACCCCCACAGACCGGAAACGAAACAGGAGCTCTCACATCGCAAACAACAAACAAAATTGAAGCCAGCCTGCCGCTGCAACGGTGATGTAGAGCTACACAAACACCAGAGTTCACGCCAGATGCCGCTATGCGAGTGAACACAAATAGCTCCTCTGTGTTCCTGGCTGCAACACAGAGGAAACCAACTTGATCTTTGTTGTTATGAACCAGCACCACCACCATAATACGTAACAGTGTTAAACCCCTAACGTCGCACACAAGGGTGAAATATTGTTATAAATACACTCAGATAGTGGTGAAGAGGTGGGAGAGCTCTGAAAAATATTTTTTCTACACTCTGACATAATTTACGGTTCTTTACAGTAAGATCACGGATTATCATGGGCCATCAAAATCTGTGGCCATCATAGTCTGTGACCATTATGATCCTGGCTTTTTAAGGGTTAATACCAAAATACAACTGGTCCATTTCAGGAGCTAGCAGGACAAAATGCTGCCAAACATAAGTTTTCCATTGCTTTTTTTTATCTGAGCTACACCCTATAGAGGGTGTTACCTAGTGTGTCATATCCTTTAACCTAACAAGTCATTTCCTTTAGCTTTAGCTTAGCAACTAGCTAAAAGAGATAGAATTACTTATTCTCAACAGTCACCAGTCTGAAACATACGCAGCAAATCACTTTGTAAACTCTTGATACTTCTTTTTCATTGCCTCTGCAAATTACCTTAAACTATTGGATATAAACTTCTGAGCCAAATTCTGAGCGACTCATTTTTGTCTCATTAGAGCTTCGAGTTGATCAGTTTATTGGATTCTGTTTATCCACCTGCTTCTTCTTCTTCTTCACTCACAACTTCACGTTTTAACAACTACACTGAGTCACTTAGTCATTTATTTCTACCCAGGAAATAGTGTGAATATAGGTTTTGCAACAAACTGAATTTAGGATTTCTGCATTTAATTAATTTACATTTTAATTTGATCAACAAAAATATAAACAGCATGTGAATTATCATTAAAAAAATACTTGTTAAGTTTCTCTTTTATGATGACCGTTGAAATAGTTTATGGGATTTCTTTGATGACTTGCATCAAATTAGTGAATCTGTAAAGTCAGTTGAACTTTGTGGAAATTTGAATAAAAGCTAAAACTACCAAAACCTAGAAATGTCTTGGGGAGACATTTTTAAACAGTTACATATCCCCAGTCATTCAGGTAGGAACAGCTTTCAAATGTGGAAGTAATTGAAGGTTTGTTGAGTTCTAGAAGAAACTGTCACCACAACCTGGGTGGAAATTACTTTAAATTGTCACAGACTTTAAACCTGTCAACACCTGCCTCTCCGGAGCGACCAAGCTGCTGAGTCATTGCAACACAAAACAGTGCAAAGTCTCTTTTTATCAGTTGGGTTGATTTCTGAACATCACGAATAAAGTTTTCCGTGAAATATAAAAATTATTTTGTCCTGGTCAAAGAACAATATAAAGGTTTTTTTTGTTTGTTTTTTTTATCCCCCACATCATATGCAGAAAGATCCCTGCCCAGGATTTGAACCCAGGACCTTCTCACTGCCAGGCTGCAGTGCCTTTTACTGGGTTGTGGTGACATGTTTCCCTCTCTCTTCAGAATCAGACCCTGTTCGTGGGATATTTATTAGTGGTTGGCAAACAACTTAATGGTGCATTACCGCCACCAACTGGTAAGAAAATCAAACCCTCATTTGTTCCTCCTCCTCCTATTAATATTCATTGCCTATGAACACAGTAGCAGATGGTGTTTTTAGATGCAGTTGAAGACTTTACTGAAGACGACTGATCTGAGCTCTATTGACTAACTTCAGTCGAACAAAAGTCCTTAAGACTTCTGTTTCCTTATTTTTAGATTTGTCGCCATTGAGTTTCCAAATCCAGCTAATTCATTAGTTCTTACATTCCTGTGTTTTCTGGTAAGCATGTTGTTACATCAGCTGATCTCTTGGGGTTTTCTGAGAGAACCCCCAGAGTTTCCAGGGGTTACAAAACCGCTGGAAATGTTGATTAGAGGCCAACCTTTCTCCTCTTTTGTTTGCAGTCCTGCTGTCACACCATAATCACTTCCTCTTCAACACTGGATTGCATAAAAGCTTCTGTGTACCGAGTGTTTCAGCAACTCTGATTTGATCGTTCTGATCTTTGAACTTTTCCATTCAAGAGATCTTGTTTAGATGGGAATACTGGTAGGGGTCCTGTGACTTTTTCATTTAACTAACTTTTCTTGTTGCTTTGTGGCCAGACAGGGAGCTCAGAAATTTTACTTGTTTTGTCAGATAAGAGCTGATTTTGTTTTCCAGCTAGGATTGCATTTTTTGTTGTTTTTTTTTCTTAGAATGGCCTTGGAAGCTCTGAAGTTCTTTGCTTCCCTTCTGTTTGCAAAGCCCTGAACCAGTAGAAAAATGAATCACTGCAATGCCAAGTTGGGCTGTTTTTAAGTTAATAGCTTCTCATTTAATTTACATTTTGCATCACACCCTGTGCCTCTTCGACTCAGGCCCAGGAAGGAACAGAAGTATTTGGAGTTTGTGTGTTTTAAAGTTTGCATCAGCATACACTTTCTTTCTGTGTTTCCTGATTTACCCGCTACCTTCCCATCAACTCTAGCTGCCTCTCATTTTCTCATTAACTCATCTACCCTTATGGGACTGTGGGTGGAAATTAGCATTTTGCTAAACCCGGTGTATTTACCACAACATTGTTCTGACCCATTTAAATAAAATCAATCAATCAATACCTTGGGTTCCAGTGAATAATATCCCTTGCTAGTATAAATACTAGTTGATGTTCTCATGGCTGTTGTCACCAGCCATGTTGTGAACTATTGTTTTGAATTTTACTTGGAGTTTTGATTTTCCTCAGTTTTAGTAAATAGCTGTTTATTTGTGAAGAGCCTCTTGCCTCTTCCCTGCGTTTGGGTCCTCCACTTCACTCATCAGGTGTATCCCTTGTAAGAGATGCAGAAGTGACACAGTAGTTGGTTTGGAGGAACCAAAATCCTTAAATCTGGTGCTTGTATTTTTCCCCCTCCATCTACTCCATCCATCTCCTGAGAATTCTGATATTTTCTCTTTTTGACAAAGTGACACATTTTACATTTTGCATTGGGGCGTCAACGCCAAAGGATGTCAGAGATGCCATACACTGCGACACAATGACAATGTTTGATAGGCTGTAGGTTGCTGAGTTTCAGGAAACTCTAAACTTTCTGCATGAATGCTAAATATTTTAAGAGTTAAGTGAAAAAGTTGTTTTCTTCTGCTTGCAACTCCAGGGAGCAAACTTTGTTAGGCATAAAAAAGTAATATATTCATGTTTAAATGATTGAGTTAAATTGCAATTTTCTCCCCAAAGATAACTCATCCTGAAAGAAAAACGTTTAATTTCTGCATGGACTCACACATGCACAATGCTTTTATTCAAATGTAAAAAACAATAATGCAAAATTGATTGGAGTCTAATTTAAAGCAGCAGCTTTAGGCTGATTTATTCTGCATTATGCTACTCACATTGCATAATGATGTACAAGGGAGCAGTCCATGACAAACTCTATCCTCTCACTGAATCATTACTGCATATCCATTTTCATTATTTTCAGTGTCCTATTTGTCTTATACGGCTGTAATGAAAGGGGCAAAATTAAATGTTTTAAAGGTTATGCTCTATTCTCATGGAATAATAATTGGTGCATCGTGAAAAATGCATTTTTGTCCTGCAGTGCTTTGGTGCACCTCAGTCCAGTCATGTCAAAAACTAACTACACCCTCATTTAACGGTTGGGGCTAAAAGATGGCGGCACCATGTTGAAGTAACTCTATGTTAGTTTCTACTTGGTTTCTGGTTGAGGCGGTGCTTATTTGAACAACATTTCCTCTAGTTTTGGATGCTGTGCAGGTGGAAGGATGTTTGCTAGAATAATTCCTCGAATGATTCGACTGAATCGAGATTATTAAAATTCCTCGAGAAGAATTATCTGCCTCGAAGCTTTGTTGACTTATGTTTTATTAATTAGTGCACGGTGTTCCGGCCGGGTGATTACTTATGTTGCGCAACACTCTTACTTTCACCTATGAGTTGTAATAAGTGCTAAGTGTTAGCAGCATAATGATAAGGAGGCTTCATGATACACAGAGAGGAGGAAGTTCAGACCATCTCTTCCATCCATCACAATGGGAAAGATTCATATGCCAACATTTCTCTAACCACGTGACTAGACAGATTTTAAAAAGGTGGCAAAAACTGATGATGTCATCCAGGTCATGCTGCTGTTAGCATGTCACAACCTTCATGAGATCATCTTACAGCATTACATACGCGCTTTTTAAAACTTTTTTAGTTCTGTTGACAACTTGATTCAAATTTTAGACTGTTTATGACTGTATGAACCCTGGAGATCGAAGCTGTTGGACAAAATTCTTCCACATTATGAAACAGAAAACAACTCGGATTGTTGCTGTTAAATGTGACTACAAACTGCTGAGTCATGGTGTGCACTTAGTTTTCCAAAAGCCTTTACATTAGCAAACAAAACACACACCACAGTGCTCTGGAAATTTGGTCCAGAAGTGCTTTAATTTTTGTTTTAACACGCAGCACTTTCTCCTGTATGAACGGCAATTAGAAATCTTCAAAGGCTCTTTTCATCCTCCACTATAACATGACCTGGAGGAGCAGGAGAGGAAAATGGCAGAGGCCGCTCCTCTGATTAGCTCATCCGTGTTAACAGGTTGTGTTTACCTCATCGGGGATCAAAGGTGTGCCACTCCCGCCTCTGCAAGGACATCTCTCCGACACGGCATCCAGACGAATAATCCAATTAAGCGTGTCCGTTCAGGTTGGGACGCATCGAACCAAAACGCAGCTGAAGGCCGCGCATGGCGGTCAGGAAAAAAAAGCTTCTGAGTATATTTACAGCAAAGATGCGACCGGCATCTTAATTATTCACCACCCGTGCAAGATGTAATGACTTCCTCCTGTTATTAATGACCTGTGCTTCAGCTTATTTATGAAAGGGCACTTGCGTGTATTAGGCAGAAGATGAAGGAGCATGAGATTGAAGATGTTCTACTATATAGTCATTCCAGCTTAATTAAAAGTTTTGTGAAGTCCAAATAAATAGATTGCCTCTTTACACTTCCTCTAGTGTACATAAAAGCTGTTTGATTTCAATTTTAAATGCTAATTTCAATAATTTATGAAGTTTCTCTTTTGGTGCAAGCCAGTTTTTGAACATCAAATGTCAGCTCGTGTATTAGCCTGCACCACCAAAAAAGTGTAGGGTTTTTCTTTTTCTCGGAGCACAAGCAGCTTTAATTTAGTGACTGCCCTTTGAGTAATGAACACTGAAAGCAGTGAAACAAGGAATATGCAAAAATAAAACATGATGCAACCTTAGAAACATACAAAGGAGGTAAAGACATACATGTTAAAAGATGTAGAGAAGTGAAAAGAAAGAAAAGCAACACTGATTCCTTACCAAAATGATAAATTGTGTCACTTAGTTTGTAGGTGATCTTGTAACGTTGCCATTTTAATATGTTAATTAGTTTCAATTAATTATTAAGTGAGTCCCTTTTATGTCTTGTTCTCTTATTTGCTATTGCGCATGGCCCTCATAATGTACACACTCCCTAAACATAATTTAAATCCAAATAATACCTGTGTTGCCTTTAAATAGGCCACACAGTTGCAGCTGTTTGTGACTCCCGGGGGAAAAATCTAACTTTAATTCATCTTTAGAGCCATGTGATGAGGAGGATTGTTCTCCCAGGACTAGAGATTGGGATTTACTCAGTCTCTATTAAACGGTCACGTTAGCGTCCCACTGGGTATGTAATTATTGACCCGCATGGCTTTGGATATTGCGGCAACAAATCCTCACACAGACATTGCTCACACCAGATGATCTGCTGATTCAGGCATTGTGGGGCTGTGAAGCCGGTGAATAGGGCCGGTTCGTCAATACCGCTGAGCTGTGGAGTCACTGGATGCATTCTGCTACTGAGTCTGCAAAGAAAAGGCTGTTAATCAGTCATCTTTAAACATTTAAAGAGATGCAAAGTAATTTGTGCTTTTATAAACTATGTTAATAAGTTTCGGTGAGCATTTATTAAGCACCCGCCCTGCTTCCTTAGATGGATCTACATTCTGGGCACTGAGCCATATTGCCACTTTTCTAAGTGAATAGCATAGTAATTAAGCTATTAATCCATTTTGAAAAGCCTTGAAACACTTGATGGCCGGTCTACAGGCCTTTTGGACCCAGTTGCTTCACACGCATAGCTATGTTAAGAGGATTTCTCTGGAAAGTTTCTGGCTTTACATACAAGCTAAATTATAAATCAAGACTGGAAAGCAAACAACTCAGGAATCAGAATCGATTTTGAGTTCTGACCACACAGCTTGCAGTTACTTTTATGTTTTCTGAATGAGAGGTAACGTTCAAGTACCGTATTTTCCGCACTATAAGGCGCACATAAAATCCTTCAATTTTCTAAAAAGCCAACGGTGCGCCTTATAATACGGTTCACCTTTATATATGGGCCAATATTGAGCCACAACAGGTCTCACAACTATGGTAAGCAGCCGCCGACTTCATTTTCCCCAGTAGAAGAAGAAGCGCGCGGTGCATGCTGGGAATTATGAATGCGCGAAGCGTGCCGTTTCATTTCAATTTGTGTGTTTGTGTAAAGACCCCAGAATGGCTCCTGGTAAGAGACACGCTTATGACGCAGAGTTTAAACTCAAGGCGATCAGACACGCAGATGAACACGGTAATAAAACAGCTGTTTATTCATTTTGGGAGTGAACGGAGTTGTCAGAACGCTGGTTTGTGATCTATTAATAAAGTTTGACTGACCTATCTGGCTGTTTTGTTGACATTCCATTTAGCGCAGCTCCATCTAATGGATGCAAAACGTAACCCCAGCCTCTACTGTAGCGTCTATTCTAAGCGTCTTATAATGAAAAAGTTTTAAAATAGGCCATTCATTGAAGGTGCGCCTTATAATGTGGTGCACCTTATAGTGCGGAAATTACGGTAATAATCCTTCTGTGTTTTCTGATGCCTATGAAAACGAAGGTGCGTTTCAAACTCAACTCTGCTGCTCTTTCTGCTTGGTGACTGCCAAGAGATTTACCAGTGTCCTGCACTGTAACGTCATTCCTTTCAGTGAGTGAGACATTCACAATTTATAAAGGTGAGTGTATTGCTCACAAGTGGCAGTAGAGGCACAGACCCTTACTTACATCTTGCCTGAAGAATCCCTACCACCAAACTTTGTTGGTTCTGCTTTGTCCTTAAGAACATACTGAGGTGTTCCAGTGACTTTGTTGCTGTTTGACTCAATCTTTGCAGGAGAGTTTGCTCTCTGCAGCGTCTGGTCCTTTGCGCTCGTATCTCATCCTCTCTGTTTCATGTCGCCTCCTTCCTATCGGCGAGCAGAACCCAACTCTTCTGCAGGGGCAGCCTGCAGCTCCTCCAATCCCAGAAGGCATTGCTCCAAATCCTTCACAGTCAGGGGACACTTGGTTCACCCATTTATAACCTGTGTCTGCTTCTCAGAGAAACTAAACAAGCTACAAATTGCAAATGTGTTATGACTTTTCAGTTGATTTTACTTGTTATAATGTAATTATAATAAGGTCTGCTTCTAGAGACTCCACTGTCTCTAGAAGCAGTGCAGTTCTCTTAGCAGCCAGAAGGTCAGCAGCAGTGTTGTTTGCTGAGATCAGATCGATCTGTTCTTGCACTCTTCTCGTCATACAGGTATTGCATTTACTTACTCGGGTAGCTCAGAGTGATAACAGGCAGTTCTGAGATGACCTCTGACCTGTACAGGCAGAAGCTGACCCCACTGCATCGTGACGGCGCTCGGCGAAACAGCATGGTTATTAGAGTGTTAGTAGTCTGGTCATGTTTTATGGTGCTGACCTTCCTCCTCCATACTATTCATCCTTTAGGGCCACCATAAGCTTTGGGACCCACATTACTGTGGACAGTGGATACAGAAAGGTCAATGGATTGAAGCAAAGTAACAGATTATGAGTAGAAGCAGAAGAAATTAATGACCAATCACAGCAGGAAACCTTACAAAGTATTGAAAGCTAAAGCAGGTAGTTGTTTTGCAACATCAAATTGTTGTATTTAACAACTGCTGATTCTTCTGCATCCCCACTGATTTGGACGTTGCTTCAGCTTTATTGTCTTAATTAGCATGACAGACCACATCTGTGAATTCAGCAATAAATTGCATCCCTGGCGAGGCTTGGAATGGTGGTAACTATCATTTTTATGCTGACTTCTGCGTTGCTTTCTGCAGCTCTTAATATGGTTTCCATGCTGCAAAACCATCAGATATTACAATGTCTTTAAGTTTAATTTGCACAGTAAATTATGTTTGTCACAAGTTCAGTAAAAGTAAAAGTTTCTCATTGTAAGAGCCACAGCATGTGTATTTGTTGCTCATGATGATAAGTTTGACCTTCCTGTTGTCTGTGTTGCTAAAGTGGTTGGCTAGCTAGAACAAACACCTTCAACGTTACAGAAGCACCAGCACAAAAAGCATGAACGTCTGTTTTCAAGAGAGGTTTTTCTTTTCAAGAAAAACTTTTTGTTGTTTTTCTGCTCGAAAAATCAAGCTCAAACGCGACAAATTAATTCTTCCAATTCTCTCAGGTGTTGCCCTGCGCACCACGCTGTGCTCTCCATCATATACAAATTGGGAGGCTTGTACACAGCTTGATGCGCGATTACCGGCAGATGCGGGAGATTGCTGCAATCAAACACCTTGAGGAGACTCGCTGCAGCAGAGACTCCAGGCGACCATTTGGAGTCTATGCATCAGGCTTGCTCCCGCACCAATAATAAGGTTTCCACTTTGGCTAAGCTCACAGGGTTGAAGTATCAAACCCTGCAAAGTCAATTTCTCTCTGCTTATTAAATCACCCACAGTACAATCAGCAGCGGGGCGTTGAAAATAAACATCCTGCTGATGCTGTGTGATAGAAGGTGTTGGCAGAATCCTGCAGAAGGGATTTTCTGACTTAGGAAACACATGTTGGGTCTCTGCTGAGATGGAAGAGACACACACTTGATTTCAAGCGAGATTTAAGGGTTTTTTTTGTTGGTGTTTGTTGAACAGTTTTTGCCTTACCAGATTTCGTATCTGGATATGTATAGAAATGTACCGTGCAGTGATGTGATTAATTTAAGAAATTAGAAAACTTCCAAATGTGAAAAAGAAAATAAGCACAATGCTTATAGTTTGTAATAAACTGCCTCAAGTTGCTGTGATTTTCTTTAACATTTAAAGCACCTTGGAAAACGCTGTGACAGTGTTGGCTCCATTATGGGTCCTTGCTCAGACACAAAACTCAATTAAGATGTAATTTTCGCATCATTTTTTGCACAGAATGCCTCCTAAAGGAAACGCCACAGGCAGCTAATCTCAGGGTAACAGCAATGTATCTTTTTTCCTGATTAATATGCATCAGAAATCACACATTTCTATTTGCCTGCGACCAAAGATTTCGTTTTGATGGGTCAAATATCTAATGGGATTTGCACAGGCAATCAACCGGAAGGCTTCATTTCCATTTTCTTAGCAATTTAGCCCAAGAGGCCAAACTCACATCCACAAGTGGACTTTTACTTTCTATAAGCTAAAATGGAAATAACTTCAGAACAGATATCTTTATGCAAGAGGAGCTGTCATATAGTCGTCCCCTTAATGTAAAGGGTCTGAATGCTTTATTCATAGCACTGTCTCTCTAAAAGAAGAAAAATGTTATTTTTCAAAACATTACCCATTAAAATTATGGGAAACATCAGAACTCAACTGTTCGAGCAAGGATTATCTCAATAATTACACTGAAAATTAAATCTGCATAATGTAAAAATGATAATTAAAAATTAAGGAGTCTTTTATAGATGATTTCACTCTACCAGCACAAAACTCATTTGCTATTTCAGTGCTTTGTTTTAGCACATCTTTTAAAACAGTAAAACAGAATATTCAGGAATAAATGTTTCAACATAACTAATTGTGTAACTTTAGGGCAAGTTTTTTAACTTTTAATGAAAACATTGTTGATGGTGTTCCAGCGGTTAATGACTCATGAGGTTTGCTGTCTGAATTTATTGTCTTACTGATAAATATCTCAAACTATCATTCCAAGATGCAGTTTTTTCAAAACAAGGTTTATACTTTTCGTTTTCTTAGAAACTGATACTCAAGAGTCAAATAATATTGCTTTTCTTATGCACATATAAACGTTTTCAAACATTAAAGTTCAGGTATGAACCTCTTTGCAAAATTAAATAAACAATCATAAAAAAGGAAAAAGGAGATTAAAAAATTTCTCCCACTGTGACTGAAGAAAACTGGTGCAACAAAACCCTCAACAACAACAAAGCAAAACTTCTTGACTTATTTAGAAATATCACATTTGTGACAAAATAAAGTTCTAAAACTACATTTAAATTTCTATTAGACAATTTATTTAAATGTCATAATTGCCTTTCCGCTTTGGATATTTTTTATACTATTCTACCAACTCCACCACCAGGGGGCAGTAACGTACGAAGTTGTTTTCAAGCTATTAACAAAAGTGACTTTCATCTTTAGTAAGAAGTTACAACGATCAAAGCCATAATTTCCCAATTCTTATTTTCTGAAAAGGCAAAGAAAAATGCAAACGCTTTAACATTTTGTCATATTTTAGCCTATTCTGAAATTTCCTGTTTTAGCACTGACCTTGAAAAGCCTGAATTACATTTAAATGGAAATTATTTTTGACATTTTTTCAGAAAATTACCAAAACATTCCAAACAGTTGGTAGTTTTAGGTTTAATTTAATTTCACTAATAAACTCCTACTCGTTGGTAATGTCACCATTTCCAAGTAACCTAGACAAAGTTGAATCTGGTTGAGAATCTGCAAAGAGAACTAAAGATTAGGGTGATGGCATTAAGGCATTCCTACTTGAAAGACTTTTGGCTCAACACCAAAAATACCATGGAAACGGGCAAAAATCTGGATCATAAGAAGAATTTGATTGTTGCCATTTCAATTGAAAAAATAAAAGAAATCGCTCAACTGTTCACAAAAAGTGTCAAGGTAAATTTTGAGATGCCATTTTTAAATAAAATATCTAAACAAATATTTTATGTCCATATGTATAATAATTTTACTTTTAAAATAATTTCTTTAGAGAAATTATTTTAAATAATAATTTAAAATTATTTTAAATTATTATTTAAAATCACTTAAATAATAATTATTTAAATTATTTTCTTTATTTTATTAAAATACTTTTGAAAATAAACCCTGTGCTTTATTATACATTAGACACATGTAGTAAATCGAAGGCTCAACACTGGACGCTTCATTCACACACTAATAATAAATAATGAATTTAAATTAACAGGCCATGAATACATTTATAGGAAGTTAGAATCCAGACTCATTAATAAACAGTGGTTACTTAAAAGCATGAAAATAATTAATGACTACTAATGAGGGGACTGACGCAGCTGCTCTTTACAGTAGCAACCTGATTACTTACAGTATAACACATAAACCAATTATTGGGTCATTTTACTGCCCTTGCAGATGGGTTTATAGTTTCCAACTTAAAATGCAAAGAAAAGAAGAAGTTGGGTTGAAGAACATCGATACCAGAAGCTTTTTAATACCTATTGCTTAATATTCAGTATTGTTTGATGTCCCGTCTCCCAAATAAAAGTTTTACCACCTCACCTGTTCTTTCCTCCTCTCCTGTAATACCTTGGCTGCGATCCTGTTATCCTGTAGATGCTCTGCTGATTTGTTGTGTTATGACCCTCTCCACTTCCCCTGGCCTAAAAACCTCATTATGGACCCGAGCGTCCTCTGTTTACAATAAACGGCTCTCTCAATGGGCTTGGTACGCAGCAGTGAATCTCCAGGACAGGCAAAGCCCCTGGCACAGATTGAAGTAAGCGAGGAGCGGAGCCAGCGGAGCAGCAGACGGTGGATAAGCCTCGCTGCTGAGTGAACAAAATGGTTTCATTTAGTTACGCTCCATGTGAACGTGGAAAGACGTAAACACAATGACACATTGAGAACGAGGCGTTTGGTGCATTGCAGCACAGCAGAGAATTTGACATAGTTTCTAACTTACTTTCACACAACCTGCTCTTTCCATTGTAGTGTTGGGCTCTTGGTTTTCATTCATTCATCCAAAGCCAAAGGCGGGATTTTTTAAAAGTCGTGTACATTTTCTTTTACGTCAGCCAACATTTTGGGTCTGAGATCTCCCTCACCTCTCTGCCAACCTGCTAACAGCAAACTGATGCCAAAAAAGGTTGTATCTTTTTCTACAGTGTATGTAAATACTGGGTTTTACTGAAGCATTGTTTTAGGAATCAGATATGTTTGGGTGCATTCACACCAGCCCTGTTTAGTCTCTTTTAATTGAACTTTAGTTTGTTTGCCTTGCAAGTCCAATTTGTTTGGGAAGCTATGAATGAACAACACAACTCTGATGCGGACCAAAAACAGCGAACTCTGGTCTGCCTAAAAACACAAGTCTTGGTTCAGTTGAAGTGAACTCTGGCTCGCTTATATGTGAATGCAAGATGACTGTAGTGCAGGGCATGCTGGGTAAATACAACCAAAACCAACATGTGACAGAAATATGTGATGATTATATCATGTAAAATGCATGGGAATTTTATTTAGCTGTCTTTCTTATTTCAATCAGGTTTATTTATATAGCACATTTCATTTATAGCAACTAGGCAGTTCAAAGTGCTTTACATCATAAAACAATACAAAGTCATGAAACACATTGAGCAATTGAAGCATAACATTTTGCCTAGGGGTATTATTGCACATCAGAATGTTTATTAATGTGTAATTTATTATGTTTTAATGGCAAATCTAAACAGGTGTGTTTTGAATCTGGATTTAAAAGTCAGTGTTTCAGCTGTTTTGCAGTTTGCAGGAAGTTTGTTCCAGATTTGAGTTGCATAGAAGCTGAAAGTTTCTCTCCGTGTTTCTTTTTCGTGTCTACTCACTACTTATTTGTCAAATTCTCATATTTAACTGGCACTCGGATAACACTTGCTTCCCTTGAGATCAAAGCTTTTACCTTAAGGTACTGCTTTTAGAGCTAAGAGGTCGTGAGGAGCTTTGAGTTTAATATTTGTTGTAATTCGACCATCTCATAGTCTAGCGTACATGAGATGCTTACTTGTACAGATTGCAAGTTCTTCAAAAACATCAGATTTTCTATATTTCATGCTGGCAGATGCACATTCACAACACCACATAAATATTTGAAAGCCCATTTTGTAACAGCGAACTTAGAGACCCTTTGTACTACTGAAGCACCTTGAGGACATATTCGGTATTAGCGTAAGCGTGAGCATTCTTCAGTGCGCAGATGGCAACAGCATGCTGACCTCATGCCACCACGTTCACTTTTCCAAGCGCTAATTACACAGGGAAAGATTTGCTGAGCACACAAGCTTCTCAGCATGTCAAGGTTTTCTCCTCCGTAAGGTTACACATGTTCACACTCGGGAGCTGCCCAGTACAAACGCAGACCATAGCCTGCTGCCCATTAGAGCAGCTTTAGGCCGAGTCTTTACCCAAAGGAACTATGAGCGAAAGTCGTTTGGCCTCGCCGACTCCATCCTCCCTGTGGGTCTGCAGACTCTGAGGACTTAGTCTCCGGACCTTTAAGACAAAAGGGGGTTTTAAAATGGGGAACTCTTCTCTCTTGTTAAACAGTTAGAGAAAAGTTCTCATTATGGCCTATTTAACTCTTCAAATGCAAATGAAGGAGGGAAATATTTTAAGGGAAATTCTTGTTGATTGGCGATAACACAAAATGAGAATATGACTGTTTTAATTTGCTAGTAAAACCAGCGACGTTTCAAAATATAGATTTAATTTATCAAGAAAGGATTGGAGAAACAAATATAGTCACCATTATTTTTAATCCATCCATTGCACTTCCTCTGTGGAGCCCCATATTGTTCATGTTCACTTTTTGAATATGCATTTTTATCCATACAGACTGCTGTGTAATTGAAAACAAACCAATACTGAAGGGACCACAAGCAACTTCAATGTTTTAAAAATTGCTTTTCTGACATTCAGATCAGTAGAATATTCATACTTAAGATTTTTCCTTCTAATGTTTCCATTCTCATGCTAAAAAGCAACTCTTTTCAAACACATGCAGACATTCTTAGCAACAAGTTTAAGGGACAGAACGACTCAATCTAAAGGCCTCAAATATCTGGAGGGTAGGCAGTAGGTTTACTCGTATTGTTTCCTTCTTCACAGTATAATCAAAAAGCCTTTCTTATGTGTCAAAAACTCTTCAACTAAACATCTGGTAAAGCAGAACTGATTATTACTATTTGAGACACCAGAAAACATTTAAAACTGGATAATTCACATTTGAGCTAAGCAGGTAATAGCGTAAATAAAAACAAAATAATGAAAATACACAAATAAAATAAGACTAAAGTCAAAAACAGATGGTACAAATAAACATGAACTGAAGCATCACACACATTTGGGAAACTTATTGTCTCTGCACTGAAGAGTTTTCCACTAAAATATTTTCCATCTTACTTTTTGATAACTCTTAGCGTACGTCAATGTGCACAACAACTTCTTGATGTTTTTACAGTTTTTAATACATTTTTTTGAGTTTCATGTTCAACTTAATGCAGCAGTGGGGCTCTTTCAACAGCTAGATGGAGGCCAAAGAAGAGTGTGACAATTTTTCAATTGAAAAACATTATTTTCCCTGCAAAAGGAGGAAAACTCTTTGCCTCAAAAGGAGAAGTGTCTCTGTGTATTGGTCGCAAATAATGCTAACTACAAATAAAACAATTTATACAAACTGCACCAATTTTGCCTAAAATATCAATCTAGAATCATGTTTTTGTAGACGAGGTTGTTTCACCAAATATCAGCGGAGTTATATTTATATCATATTCAAGTTTCAATGTATACTTTGACCCTGAACAGGAAAAATCAATCACAAATTCAAACATTTGCTCTCAAATGTTTGCCTATGATAAATGCATATAAACTTCCAAGTGGAATAGCAGATTCACATGCCAAAGTGTCAGGCTTATAGATGAATTTTAAAAACTAGGAGATGAATTTGTACCCACATATTTAAAATGAAGGATTATCAAAGCAGATATCAGAACGTGTGGGTTGAAAGACAGAACATGTAGAAAGAGAATGAGGAGCAGAGGCCAAATGAAGAGGAGTCAGTCCGTCAAAAAATAAATAAATAAAGCTTCAGTCTGTCAGTCAGCAGAAACCAATGCCTTCAGAGGATCTCTGCTGGCAACACTGAAAGTCTAATGCTTTGCGTCCTGCTCCAGCTCTTTAATGAGATCTCTGGGCAATCTGAATTATTCTGATGGTTTTCAGTGTGTTTTGCCGCAGGCCCTGTCACCCTTCACTGAAAAAGCCTGGTTATGAAAGAAAATAAGCTTATGTCATGGAGGTATAAATACAAAATGAAGAAGGAAAAACTACACAAACTCATGTGGGGTCTCCACCAGACGCTCAAGTTTCTAAATCAGTCTCACTCGTTACTGCGTAATCTTCCAAATTACAACTTTTAAATCATTTCCATAGGTTTAGCTGTATAATAAATAACATTAATCCAGTGTCATTAATCTTTGCTGCCAGGTGTTCATCCTCTGAACTGCCTCTTACTATACCTTCTAATGAGCGATGATAATGATTCTCTGGAGTTTCGAGTTAAAGACATAAAAGCTACTGTTGCTTGATGAACACTGAATAGCAGCCATCTGCCAGCTCACTCTGGGTGCATTTTGGAGAATCGTAAGGAGCTTCAAAAATGCAAATGAACAGAGGCTCACGAACAAACTTAATCAACAACTTATAACGCAGCTGTTTCGGAGACCGTGTGAGCCGGAAATAGGTTTTCTCCTCTTTAATCGGAGCTAATTAATGATTTTAGCTGAGCATTAGTCGACTCAAGGCACCCAGTTGTGACTAATTTTTATCACGCTATGCACTGATGGACGAGGAAATGGAAGCGAATGAATGGCTGGAATATGGAGATGTGTGTTTGGAGAAGAGATGCATTTCCACATTCTTGTTTGGGGTGAAGTCTAGTTTGTAATTCCGTTTGATTTATGGCTGAGGCAATGCGCTATTCCCCTGGTACTATATAATATTCTAACAGCTAATTGAAATGGTTGTATTTCATAATTTAACCCTAGATTTGTTTCTCATTGCACTTAAGAAACACACAGTAGTGAAATATTGACAACAGATTGTTGAGAGGATCAAAATTACTCCAGAGCTTCTTTTATGAGGACACAGTGACCGGATAAAAGAAATCCTCAAAGTAATGAAAGGAGCGAGAGGGAGTCAAACATCGGCAATATAATTAAAAAGTAGCAGGACGCTGAGAATGGATGATATCCACCACAAGATGCTGGAGTGAACTCAGTGTTACAGAGGACAAAATGTGTACACTGGGATCTTCCTGCAGTACTGAGTTATGTACTGCAGGGTTACTGGCTTACTGGTTTTTCTAAGGCAGAAGAACGGAGTTGAGCTGATCCTGATGGTGAGTATGAAAGAGTTGTCTTAAGAATAATGTGTTGTGAAAAAAGCTCTTAGTGGGCAGACTGGAGAGGAGAGCCAGATCAGAGGCCTGGAGAGTTGGCGGGCAGCTGAAAGCTTGGGAATGACGAACATGGTGTGGAAATGTTCTGTGGAACATGAGAAGGAATCCAGAGTTAAAAGGCCATCTTTAACTGAAACAGTGAGGGACGAGTTGGAGCAAAGGCAAGTGAAACAGGAATACTTCAAGTAGGGCTTTGAGAGGGCTGCACAGTGGAGTTGTTGCCTTGCAGCACGAAGGTTCTGGGTTCGATTCCCGGCCAAGGTCTTTCTGCATGGAGTTTGCATGTTCTCCCTGTGCATGCGTGGGTTCTCTCTGGGTACTCTGGCTTCCTCCCACAGTCCAAAAACATGACTGTCAGGTTAATTGGCCTCTCTAAATTCTCCCTAGGTGTGTGTGTGTGTGCATGGTTGTTTGTCTTGTGTGTCTCTGTGTTGCCCTGCGACAGACTGGCGACCTGTTCAGGGTGACCCTGCCTCTCGCCCGAAATGACAGCTGGAGATAGGCACCAGCAACCCTCCCGACCCCTTAAGGGACAAGGGTGTAGGAAAATGGATGGATGGATGGAGGCTTTGAGAAAACAACAAAAATACAAGAAGGCCTAAGTGGCTTTGGCTAAAGATGAGTCGAACCATCGGTGAAGAGTCATCCTGCAGCTCCTTAAATCCCCCAATCTGTCCTTCCTCTCCTCCTTTATTCCTTATGTCCTTCCTTCCTTCCCTTCGCCTCCCTTTCTAGTCTTTTTCCTTCTTTGTGCCCCAACTTTTTTTTTTCCTTCCTCCCTTTCTTCCTTCCTTTTCCCTTTCTTGATTGTTTCTTCCATCCTTCTTTGTGCCTCTTTCCTCCCTCTCCTTCCTTCCTTTAACTTTCATTTCATTTTATGTGCCCACATGTAAAATAAGCATCAAGGACTAACATCGGATACTTTACGCAAGCTGACAAATGGAAAGTTAAATAAAAATGTGTATAAAAGCTGTTTTTGTTTAGCTTATATTTAGTAGAAGCTGGACAGAGTTTGTGTACATTACATTAACCCTTTTATTCCAGTTGCTGCGTTTCTCAGCTGCTTCGGATGCGTCGTCAGTCAGTGAACTTCACAGACACAAATCCAGTGTTTGATCAGTGGCAGGCAGGGAGCGTTTCCTTTCATGATAATAGGATTGCATGATGGGACTGGACACATTCCCACAGAACGTGGTTGGGTCCATCATCCGGAGCTGTAATATCTCTCCATTCATGGCTTTACCTGTGATCCCTGAATTGATTAAATATGGTCAAGTCACGTTTGAAAACACCAAACTTGTATTTTGCAAAGATTCCTCAGACATTTCGCTCGGTTATCAGTTGCTCATAAGCAAACTGGAAACTGTAATTGCTTTAGAAATTGCCTCTTTGAGGAGTGGCTGACCCAATTAGTTTTGGGATTGAGTGCGCTGCAGCGTCGCTGTCTAAGTGTTGCAGCTCATCTGTTTGAGTATTTCAAACTCACATTGGCAGGCCAGTTACAACTGTATTTGTATCATGTCAGCCAGCATGATTAGTTAATTATGTTTGCACACTCTCAACGACTGCAGTGCCAAGTGTCTGAGAGTCAAATCTCATTTTCTCTCAATACACACAACATATTTCTGGCATAGATGCAAGATTGATAGAAAAATAAGACTGATGCTTAGTTGACAACAATTCATCTATTAGAAGAATATTTTAAATAGTTACTTAAACCAAAATTAAAAGAGGGAGAGGCGTTAACTCCAAAAGAAAAATCTATTCTGTTCAGCAACATCAGTTCTGTTTTATTGTAGTTTCTGATTTATTTAATCAGTAAAATATGTAAATAATTGCGTATGACAATTTTTAATAAAACTGGTCATTTAGCTGGTAACATAATTGTGAATATGTGGTATTTATCCAACAGTAGGTAAAGCTTGACCTACTGTTGGATTAAGCCACCTTTAGTCTGATACCTGTAAAATAAAACCCTGTGAGTCACTTAATTAGCAAAAAACTGTAAGTATAAAATCAGCTTTTCTTTGTTGGAGAACATAAGTGAGCAAACAAACAGGTCAGGGTGAAAGCTGGATGAGATTATAAAACACTATCCCTCCCTTTGAACATCTCACAGTTCAATCCATCATCCAATAATAAAAAGAGGCACAAGCACAAACAGATTGCAGTGGAGGCTTTGTTTGGCAGGCTTAAGAAGGAGAACATTTATCAGAAAAACAGACAAGATGCCAATAGCAAATCTGGAACAGATGCAGAGATTCACTGCTCTAAGAATCTGCAGCAGACTTGAAAAAGGAGTGGAGGTTTATCTACCAGCAGAATAATGAACCAAAAAAACTCAGAGTTAGAGTAGATCAGATCTGGATACTGCAGTGTGTTAGAATGGCCTAATCAAAGCAAAGAACTAAATACAATTCAGAATGTTTTGACAATACATGAAAATTTGGTTTCACAGATGCACTCAGTCCATTATATCTGAACTTCAGTCTGTAGATGTGCAAAGATGGCAGCCAAACACCTGCAGCTGTGAAAGCAGAAAAGGATGCTTCTCTAAAGAATTGACTCACATTACAGTTTTACAGAGTATTTATTTAAAAATGATTAAAATCAAGTTCTTCTTTGACATTTATGAACCGTAGTACCAGGGCCTGTTAGTTTAAATAACTTAAACTAAATTAAGCATAGGCCTATAGTAAAATATTACTATATTTTACTGTAGGTATAATATTATATCATACTTACAGGAATATAATTAAGAGCCCATTGCACTGAACCCCATTGAAAACCTCCTGGTTATTCCACTAAATATTAATTTCTGAACTCTTCCTGAGTTAAAACATCAGTATTTATAAATAACAATAAATAACAATGCTCATTGTACTCAAACATATGCCTATAAAACATTAAATCAGAGGAACTGGTCATTTTAAGTAGTCTCTTAATTGTTTCTAGAGCTGCATGTAATTTGATGGGAATTATTCAAACTAAATAAGACAATAATTTCTGATCAAATAAATTTTTTTTTACAAACCAGGTTAAGTCGCTGCAGCAGATCTACATGGTTGTACTAAATACCAATTTGGAGCTATCTGTAAGTAGCAGTGCTAAATCCTAGGTGATCTAAATGTTGCTAAATGTGCAACACGGCTTCACAGAAACAATACAAGCCAATTTAAGAGATTCGACACAGCATAAGGTTCATTTCATGTCACTGTTGTCCTAAATGGAAATGTGACATTTCCGAGAGTGAGATTTAATTTTATTGTGCATAGAGATGTTTTCAGACCTGCATGCGCCTGGACAGATGAGACCTGTCATGTGAGACGGTGGGAACAGCTGATCCCTGCAGAACTGTCTTGGAGCCGACCCAGATGAGGACGCTCCACTTTAATCAGGCCCCGGAGGTAATCTAATGCAGGACATTATGCGCTTCGCCGCGTCTCTGCAGCATCTGGCCGGCTCTGCCACCTGCCCAGGTCGGCCTCACGCTTCCCCTCCCGCCCGCTTTTCACCA
Organism: Phalloptychus januarius; assembly: GCA_902982915.1. Taxonomy (NCBI): domain Eukaryota; kingdom Metazoa; phylum Chordata; class Actinopteri; order Cyprinodontiformes; family Poeciliidae; genus Phalloptychus; species Phalloptychus januarius. The sequence continues at coordinate 9,359,096 of CADWAE010000362.1, forward strand.
TGTTTGTTTTTGTTTCCACCCTGATTTGCTAAACATTACATTTAGCTGTGTCCGATGTATTTTCAGGTATTATGGATCAATTCTGTTGTTTGTTTTCCTGTGATTTATCCCATGGTTCAGGTGACACTTCCAGGAATAGATTAAATTTTTTTGAGATTATTTTGTTGTGGATTGTTAAGATGATTTGTCAGTGTCATCTTGGTTTCAATGATTTATTAGAAACTGTTGAGAGCACAGGAGCAGGAGATTGCAGGACGGTGAATTTAGCAGCACTGCTTGCTTGGTAAGCAAGAAACTCCAAAAGTTTTTATGCAACTAAATACTGTTTTAAATAAGATTGTAATTAACAGTTCAAAGAAATGTTATAACCAGTTTTTAGACACAGCTTGCAAAGGTCAAGCTCATAGTTTTACATGAGCTTGACCAGGTTTGCAGGTTTATTTATGTCTGATTTCAAAATCTTTTGTTGTGCAATTTAAAAGAAACATTGTTTTGTTTAGTAGTCGCTGTTTCAACTCTTCACTGTGTACATTTGCAGAGCAGGTGGCAGAGACAACGTTGGCATGCACGCAGCATAAGGACAGAGAAGGATCACTGTCTTTCTAAAATCTGTCACAACAACAACTGCTTCAAAACAAGTCAGTCACACTTCTCAGATAACTCGGAGAATAATAAACAGCCGTGAATGTTGTCACCTGAAATATTTATATCTGATGCGGTTCAAGTAGTGGAGTTCCGCAGCGCTTCCTGACAGATCCGCACTATTTTCACGTCTGTCAAAGGTACAGGAGTGTGAAAGGAACCGCTGGCTGTCAACCGCGTTGGTGCCAGCTTGCTCTCTCCCAGGAGACACAAAGCAAGCCTTTCACGCTAATAAAGGCTTTCCGAGGGCAAATATGATAAACTGAGGAGTGCAGGTACGCTGTGACGGAGGGGTGGGGAGATGCTTGCACAACTCTGAGCGAGACAAATCATTCCCCCGGAATGACATTCAGGGAGATCATGCAGGAGATGCTGCTGTAATACGCTGTGAAATTGATTCCATGAAGTGAATCATGGTCTAATCTTGTCTACCGAAACCAGGTGGATTGTTCTACAGATAAAATACAAAGCGGAAATGTTCTGACCGGCGTTTAAAGATTGAACTCAAAGCTGTTTTGATTGTTGCTAAAACCTGGATGTCAGGCGAATGGCTGCAGCTTCGCTCCCATGTTGAGTGGTTTGAGTCAGAATCCTTCAAATAGGTTTCAGTCATTAAAGTGAAAGGAAAAAAAAAACCCTCTTCCAGGATCTTGTCATCATAACATGCTGTTCATTTTTTGACAAGCAATATGAATCACAGAGTGACTCAAGCTCACAGAGCAAATGTCTAATCAAAAACAGTCAGGGACATGCCCTGAGAGTTTCATTCACATGCAAAGCTGCGATCATACAAGTGACTCACTCTGCACAACGCAACACACTTAAAAATACCAAGTAAGTAAGTCTGATCATTGGGAATCAGTGCTTTTTTTTCTTTTTTCTTTGATTGTATCGACTTGAAGGTTAAGATCAATGCATCACTATAGCATGAGACCTGTCTTGCTCATGCTGTCAGGAGGTGATGACATTTGAGTGATGGCTGTGCTGCTTGTGTTTATCCAGCTGTCCGGCAGTCTCACGGTTCTTAATTTTTCATGCCGGTGGAAGAGCAAGAAGAACCAGCAGCAGGTCTGGACACGGGTCAGGCTGCGTTATTTCAGGCTACGACTCTGAACACACAGTCCTGCCAAGGCTTCCATTGAAACTTTCCTATGTTTTGTCATGTTATGTCATGCCAAAATATTCAAAATGTGTTAGGGGGGCATTATGTGATACACCAACGGAAAGGATTTGCTTATGCATGAGAACCTCCAATTATTTGTTGTCAGAATTCACAGATTTTTTTTTGTGGAGCGTAACTTGAAATTAGGTAGAAATCCCACCTAATTGAGGATTGTTTGGTAGAGCATGTCTAAAATATTCTAAAGAAATGCAGCTTGGGAAGCTGAACTGCCTAGGGAATGCTTCTTGATACTTTTCTATCTCCGTGTCCATATGTCTGACCTCACACCTAGCAGGGCCTCGGAGGAGAACGCAGACATGCTGTCAGGTTAAAGGTCAGACTTTCTGGTACTGTGAAAGATGTGGGTGTGTTGCTTGCTCCAAACAAGGCAAAGAACTAGCAGCAGATATGAAGGAGTAAGCAGTTCGCCGCTATTTGTGGATTTGGAAAACAGTGTTACAACCGGGATGGAGGGAGAAGAGAAAGATGGCGCCTTTAAACGGACGAGATTCCAGGCTGACAATCAGCGGATTACAGATTTTCTGACATGAAGAAATGGAGTCTGAATGGACCCTCCTTCACCTGAGTACAGCTTAACAGAGGGAATGTTTGGGAATCAGACTTGATGAGAAGATCAGTGGAGCTAATTGATGGCCAATCGTTGAAGAAGTTCTATTTGTGGTTTCAAACGATTTTCTCTTCTGGTAAAGTTGACCATCTACGAGTCCTAAACATACAGGAACAGGATAGATCATGTTCATTTGATACAATAGCCCAGTCAAAGTTCAGATTGAAATCCAACTGAGAAATTTTTGGAAAACCCAAGTTCTCAAGTGGTCTCTTTCCAGTGTGACTAAAAGTCAGGAATAAGCAAAAATATCAGTCTTTTGATATGAAAATACTATTTAGACTCTTACCAGTTCAAAACAAATTAAAGTTTGTTGGGTAAACTCATTCAAGATTAATTATTTATAAAGGGAAAAACATTTATTTTCAATTTTGGACTAAACAGCATTGTGATTAAAGAGTAAAGTCTTTTAATTTGAAAAAAAAACAAAGAGCAAAAAGCATGCAGTGCCAATGCTCAGTGACGGCTCTCTGACAGCTGTGGCTAATTTTATTGCTGTATTAGATACTGAGTTGGACTGTTCCACATAATTGTCAGAGAAAAGGCCTCAAGACAGACCCCGTTCTTCGGTTAATGCTACGTCAGAGTATGGGCAATGCTCTCAGGCAACAATGGCTCATTTCAGCAAAGTATTAGATACTGAGTCAAACGGTTCCACATAATTGGAAATAAAAAGCCCTCAAGATAGACCCCATTCTTCAGATATGCGTTTAATTGTCCAGAATGATTGCTAAGTGAGAGATCCTCTCACTTATCAAATTAATGGATTTGAAAAGTGGGGCAGTGGAGTACTTAACGCTTATTAAAGTGGAATGGGTCATGCCAAAGGTAAGCTGTTTTTCTCTTAGAGGGGTGCATGGAGTAAAAGGAGAAACAACTCATGGAAGTAAAGGAAAACAATAAAAAAGGACACACTCCACACATTTTATATAAAAAAGTTCTGGATAAAAGATAAATAGGACAGGCACAGAGC